>ML371210.1:23403-38403 GCA_005239525.1 Nicotiana knightiana | reverse complement strand
GAGAATTTGATGGATATAATTTATTCAAATATTTTTATATGTTAATTATTAAAGATTTTAAATAAAACATGAATAAATATATTGTCACGATCCAATATTCATAAGGTCGTGATGGCGCCGGACACCATTGTCAGGTAAGCCAATCATTAAATAGTTGAAATAAATTTCTGTTTTAACATTTTTGAAATCATTACATTTAACTTATTACATAATAACTAAACAAAAACTCGTTAAGTAAATACAACAGTTTAATATTCTATTTTTATAAATTACATCCCATACACATCCCAGAACCCGGTGTCACAAGTGCATGAGCAATTTTTAAGAATTTTTACAATTACTACAAAGCTTGTCCGAAATGCAATTGGACAATGAAATTAAAATAAAAATGAATACAATACGAGGGAGACTCTGTCAGCTGCGGATTGCCTCCGGATGATGCAGCTCGCCTAAGTCTCCAAACCAGTCACATCGCTATGAAAGTACCTGTGCAATAAAAATGCACAGCAAGTGTAGCATGAGTACGAAAACAACATGTAATCAGTAAGTATCCCGCCTAACCTCAGAGAGGTAGTGACGAGAGGTCGAATTAGACACTTGCTAGAGTCTATTTAGTATAATCAAGTGAGACACTAAGCATGAATGTCATAGACAATTTATTAAAATCGGGAATAAATAATATCAACTCCTTCCACATTTAACACTTTAAATCTTCGTCATTTTGATTATCAATTAAAACTTCATAGGACAATAAACAGGTAATAATTACAGAAAATACGTAGCAATTATCATGCGCAAGTAATGCCGAGGGTCGAACGGTGCGGACCAACAATAAAAAAATATGCACTGCCGAGGCTCGAATGGCCCGAACCATAGATGCATCTATTTGCCCCGCTCGCGAATTGAACATGCGACGCGGTCAACATAATACTAGGGCTACCCCACCCACGAATCATACCTGTGACTCGGATCCCGTATAAATATACATAAATACAGGGTCATCCTGCTCGCGAATCATACATGCGACTCAGGCACCCAAAGTTACACATATTCACACCAATAAACCACATTTTTAACAGGAAAATTAGCTGCTCAATGAAGTGATAAAATTCTCCTTTTAATAAACATGAGAATAGTATTTAAAACCTTTCTGGAGATTTACTTGTTCGACAGGGTTCCAAACTCTATAGATTTATCTGAAACACAATTATCCAAGGAAGAATCAATTCTCCTTCTAGGTGATTAAGAAAAGTAAACTCTATCCTTCTCAGAGATTTAGATACTAATTGAAAGCATCACATGATATTTTATTGACAAGGTCACAAGTACAACAAGTAAAGCATGCTAGTGGGTCCTAGACTACCCGGACATGGCATAATAGTAGCTACGCACGGACTCCCATCACCTCGTGCGTATGTAGCCCCCGCAGATAATGGCATGTATTCATTTAGTTCACCTATGGGGATAATTCCCCCTCACAAAGTTAGAAAGGACACTTACCTCGCTCCGAAATTCCGTAACCGGCTTCCAAGCCCTTCCGATGACTCCAATGGACGCACAACGCCCCAAAACTATCCAAATAACAATAAACCAATGAAAATATACTCTAATATTTGCAACGATTCAAATTATATAATTTCCCAACTCCGCTCAGTGAATTGACCAAAATATCCTCGGGCCCACGTGCCCGGATTCCAAAATTTCTTGAAGATATACCCTACCCATAGTGTTACTAACTCAAATATACAATTTACTCTAAATTTCATGCTCAAATTCGTGGCTAAAAATCAAAATTACCCACTTTCTAGGTTTTCTTCAAAATTTCTAATTTTTCACAATTTTTTATGTTCAATCCATGCATAAACCTTGTATTAATCTTAAAAACATGAATAAATTACTTACCTAGTGATGCTTGATCGAAAACCCCTCTTGAAGCTCCTCAAAATCGCCCACATTAATGAAACAAATGAAGGAAATGGCCAATATTTCGCATTTAAATTAATCTGCCCAGGCCCCAATTTCCTCTTCACGTTCGCGATGCCCAGAACGCGTTTGCGAAGGGCAACTGCCCTGACCCTCCGCGTTCGCATGGCCTCCTTCACGTTTGCATAGGCCAAATGCCCCCCACGCCCCCAGCTCCCCTTTCCTCTACGCGTTCGCACACCTGACTCTGCGTTCGCATAGAGATCACAACCCAAGCCACCGCGTTCGAACTCCCTTTCCTGCGTTCACGAAAGCCAAACTAGCAGCCCCAAGATTTTCCTCTTCGCGATCGCACACAAGGGACCGCGATCGTGAAGCACACTAGATACACCAGAAACAGCAGCAGTAAAACAAAGAAAAATGGTCTGAATTCACCCTGAAACACACCCGAGAGCCCCGGGACCCCGTCCAATCACACGACTCAGTCCCATAAAATCCCACGGACTTTCTCGAGGCCTCAAATCACATCAAACAACGCTGAAATCATGAATCGCACCAAAACTCAAACTTTATGAACTTGAAATTTCCAACTTCCACATCTGATGCCGAAACCTATCAAATCACGTCCGATTGACCCCAAATTTTGCACACAAGTCATATTCGACATTACGGACCTGATCCAACTTCCGGAATCACATTCCGACCCCGATATCAAAATTTCCACTTCCGGTCGGATTTCTCAAAAACCTTCAAATTTCTATCTTTAGCCAAATCACTTCAAAATAACCTACGGACATCTGAATTCACTTCGAATCGCGCTCCCAACTCCAGAATCACCATACGGAGATATTCCCAGGCTCGTAATCCGTAACGGACATCAACATCACTGAAATACGCTTATATCAAAACTTAGAAATTCTTCTAAAATTCTATCTTCCATAATATGCGCCGAAACGCTCCTGGGTTATCCAAAGCCCGATCCGGACATACTCCCAAGTCCGAAATCATCATACGAACTTGCAGGAACCTTCAAATCCTGATTCGGATGTCGTTTACTCAAAGTTCCAATCTTAACCAATTTCTCCAACTTAAGGCTTCTGAAAATGAGAATTTTCTTTCCAATTTGACTCCGAACTTCCCGAAAGTCAAATCCGGCCATGCCTACGAGTCATAATACCTGAAATTGAGCTGCTCATGACTTCAAACTATTGAACGACGCGTTATAGATCAAAATAACCGGTCGGGTCATTACACATATCATGGTCTCCCATATTTTCTAACATACTTCGCCGGAGGAAGTGCATATGAAAATTGAAGAAAAGAAGCAAAAAAGTGGGAATTGAATAAGCCATTGGGAATGAAGAAGAAAATGGGCTACATCACCATAGTTTTAATGATGGCAATTGAAAATCATGAAGGAAATTACATAGTTGCAACTAGAAGACTACAGTTGAAACTATAATCTCTCTCTGCAGAATGAAACATAATTGGAAAGGCCATAGTTACACCTACAATTTTCATAGTTGAAATTATGGATTACCTTAGGCATGTTACACCTACAATTTTCATAGTTGAAATTATGGATTACATTAGGCATAAAAATCTATAAATACAGTGTGAACTTTGGATAGAAGACATTGAGTCTTGCTGGGAGAAAACCAATCTTTGGTCTCTCCCTTTTCTTTAGTATTTTTCTACTAATTGTCTTTCTTTTAGAAGAAGAATATTTTTTCATAAGTTCTTTGTTTCTAAATTAGTCTTTCTTACTTCGTAATGAAGTAACTTTTTTTGTTGGGATAGTTGATGAAGTTTAATATATATATTTATAATAATATCTCAGTTTTATACATCAATGGCTTGAAACTTTCTGTTTATACTTTGTATTGTGTTTAATTAATCATTATTATCACTTCTACATATTTTATCTCTAAGTTATTATTATATTGATTTTGTAATTCTCACGAAGCAAAATTGATATGTGATAATACATAATTACCCCAATGGGGTTGTAGCTATTTGCCAGTTGCATGATAACCATTGAATAAAATAGTAAAGTGAGAGTAATTTTTAGTAAACTATTATTCCAAGTTCGTAATATTTCTAGTCTCAGTTTTAATTCTCTCGTAGGAATTGTTGTGGGAAATATTATTGATTTTTTAGTAAAAATATTTTCACAAAGTTTTTACTACCTCTTAACTCAATTCAAGTAAGAAAAATATTTTTGTTTAATCGTCACTAGTTTTAAATCAATTTATCATAAAACCTCACGTAGTGCTATTAATTGACTACTTCTTAGCGAGCTAAATATAATTTTTGTTAGCAATAATCAATCATTGCTCAGAGAAATACACGTAAAAATTGAGATTTTATTGTAATATATCATCAACTAAATTTAACGACTCCCAACTCTTTTAAATTATAAATCTTTCGAAAGTTCTTGGTTTTTGTTTTAGTAATTAACAAGCTTTAAATCCCATTCACATTTCATCAAATTGATTCTCTCAAATAGTAGTCAAAATATTAAAAGTCTGTAGCATAGATGTTCCAATCTCTGTGGGACGATATCATAAACTATACTAGAATTTGACAAAGCACGAGCAGAAAAATATTATACACATTGGCCTCGTCAATCACCGACCAGGTGGATGGCTTAAGAGGCTAGAGATCCCGGAGTTGAAATGGGAGCGGGTTACTATGAATTTCTTTGTTGGGCTCCCTCAAACTCAGAGGAAGTTCGATGCAGTATGGGGATTGTGGATAGGTTGACCAAGTCAGCTCATTTCATTCCAACGGCGGTTACATATTCTTCATAGCGGTTAGCTGAGATTTACATCCGAGAGGTCGACCGTCTTCACGGTGTGCCTGTGTATATCATTTATGATTGAGGTACACAGTTTACCTCGCACTTCTGGAGGTCCGTGCGGCGTGAGTTAGGCACATTGGTTGAGTTGAGCATAGAATTTCATCCCTAGATAGACGGACAGTCCGAGCACATTATTCAAATATTGGAGGATATGTTTCGCACTGGTGTTATGGATTTCAGGGATTCTTGGGATCAATTTTTGCCGCTCGTGGAGTTTTCCTATAACAACAGCTTCCAGTATAGCATCCAGATGGCTTCCTAGAATTAGACATTATATGGGAGGCGGTGTCGTTCGCCAGTTGGATGGTTCGATCCGGGGAGGCTCATTTGTTTGGTAAATATTCAGTATAGGATGCATTGGATAAGGTCAAGATTATTCAGGATCGACATCACAACACCCAGTCTAGGCAAGAGAGTTCTGCCGACCGTAGAGTTCGTGACGTTGCAATCATTGTTGGGGAGCAAGTCTTACTCCGGGTTTCGCCCACGAAGTGTGTTATGAGGTTTGGCAAGAAGGGAAAGCTGAGCCCTAGGTATATCAAACCTATTGAGATTCTTGAGAGGATTGGAGAGGTGGCCTACAAGCTCGCATTTCCACCTAGTTTATTAGTAGTCCATCCAGTGTTCTATGTGTCCATGCTCCGGAAGTATCACGGTGATCCATCCATGTGTTAGATTTCAGCTCGGTCCAATCCGACAAGGATTTGACGTATGAAGAGGAGTCGGTGGCTATTCAGCCCGACAGTTAAGGTCTAAGAGTTATCCATCAGTTCGAGTGTAGTAGAGAGGTCAGTCGATCGAGGCAACCATGTGGGAGCTCGAGTCAGACATGCGGAGTAGATATCCACACCTTTTCACCAGTTCAGGTATTTTTTTGTGTCCATTCGAGGACGATCTTTTGTTTTAGAGGTGGAGAATGTGATGACTTGATAGGTCATTCATAGTTTTAACCCTCTATTCATTGTTTCAAAAACTCGATTAGCTTTATTTAACCTTCTTCAATTTGCGTGTACATTTTGTTTCTTCTTACGGAAGGTTTTTATGTGAAAAAATGATGAAAATGTGAAATCGTGCTTCACAACTCATTTGAATTGACTTCGGCCAATGTTTTGAGAAAACTAAAACTGACCCGTATCAATTTTTGGCAGTCCAGGTGGGTCTGTATCATTATTTGGGACTTGGGCATATGCCCGGAATCGAATTCGGAAGTCCCTAGCTTGAATTATTGCCATTTGTTGAAAACTAGAAGTTTAAAGGCTTAAAGATATACCAAGTTTGACTGTAGTTTGACTTTGTTGCTACCGGGTTCGGATATTAGTTTCGGAACATGGTGTAAGTTCTTTACAGCAATTATGACTTGTCTGCAATATTTGGTGCAAAACGGAGTTGATTGACGTGATTCGAACATCTAGTTGTAAAATTGAAAGTTCTTAAGTTTCTATGAAAATCTCATTTGTTTTAGTGTCCAATTCATAGTTTTAGGCATTATATTAGTGTGTTGATCGCGTGAGCGAGATCTTATAATATTGTTAAACTCGTGCGCATATTCAGTTTGGAGCCCCGAGGGCTCGGGTGAGTTTCGGACGCATTGTGCAGTGTTTTTATAGAGTTCAGCGCTGCTGGTTTTTGTGCAGAAGCTTCAGGTCTCAAAATTGCGAGAAAGAGGTCGCAATTGCGAGGTTGGTTTAGGTCTATTAAGGTCGCATTTGCGAACAAATAGTTCGCACTTGCGAAGTAGGGGCAGGCCAAGCTCTCTGGCATTTGCTATCAACCAGGTCGCATTTGCGAGTGTCAGTTGCTCAAATTTGCGAACTTTAGAGTCGCATTTGCCGACTCTATCAGGGATGTGGGATCTTCACTTTTGCGACGGACTTCTCGCATTTTTGAACCTCGCGTCACAATTGCGATACCTCTGGCTGAGCATAAGAGCTGAGGGACGGGATTTTTGTCTCATTTTCATATTTTGGAACCCTAGACTAGGTAGGAGGTGATTTTGAAGAGGGATTTTCATCTACAACCTTTGGGTAAGTGATTCTAATCTATTTCAAATCATATTCCATCAACTTATATTAGATTTTAACATCAAAATCATGTGAATCAAAGTAGAAATTTATGAAACTTTGTTAAGTTTTTGAAAAATATGAAATTGAGTTCTGAGAGTCAATTTTGACTCGGATTTTGAAACTAATCATATATATGAACTCATGGGGTTATGGGTAGACGGAATCTACCATTGGACCCGGGTTTCAACCGGGCAAGCCTCGGGTTGACTTTTGTTGACGTTTTGGAAAGTGTAAAAAATTTAACTTTATCTATTGCAATTGAATTCCCTAGCATTGTTTGATGTTATTGAGTCGATTTTGGTTAGATTTGAGCCGTGTGGAGGCATACTTTAAGGGAAAAAGCTATTTCCGAATTGTTAATTGGCCTATTTAAAGTAAGAGTCTTGCCTAACTTTGTATGAGGAACTACCCCTTAGGATTGGTATTGTTGATTCAATTGTGCTAAGTGAAATTCGTGTAAGCAAGGTGACGAGTGGGTACACAGGTTGTACATAGTATTTGAATGGTTTAGGATACTTAGACTATTTCCATGCTTTCACTGAATGTCTTATTATGTTCTAGATTCTCATAGTTAAATCATCCTTAATTGTGTTAGACTATCCTTAAATTCTTTGGTTGAATTGTTTAGAAATTGTTCTAGATCTTACTAGCTAAACTGCTCACATGCTTAAGTTGAACTTGTTGCCCCTTTATTGACACATGATATCTCTTCATTGTTAATTATCGATATTGAATTAATTGTTCACGTGTCGTTTACTTGTTAATTTCCATTACTTGATACTCATTGTTAAAGTTTGTTTCCTTTATTGTGAGTTAGCCTTATCAAATATTGTGGTTACATGTTGTTCTTCCTATTGTTGAGTTATTTGTTTTTGAGGTTATGGAAGTTATTAATACGTTGAGGCGATGTTGGTTATCGTTGAAATATCTATCCTATTGAGCATTTTCCATCCATTTATTGTTGTTGATATTCTCGTATATGTTGTGTTGGATCCCTGGGATATTGTTGCGGAAACATTGATATGGTTATAGTTGGAAAGTTGTGACATGTGGGTACTTGTGGTGCGATGTTGTTATTGTGATATGATTTGATGCGCATGCGGCGGCATAAGGCTTGGATTGATATGCATGTGGCGGTATAAGGTGGGACTTATGTGTGTATTGCTTTACGTGAAGCCACGCGATGTCATAAGGTGGGCTAAAGTGCGTGTAGGTATTTCGGAAAAAACTATTTTCAAAACCTATTTTCAAATGTAAGGCTCACGCGGAGGCATAAGGAAAATTTGTGATTTAAATTTGACAAATGTGAACACGAGGCGGTACCTCGGTTGTTAATCTTGATTATACAAGGTGGTACCTTGGTTTTTTTTTAATTGTATATGAGGTGGTACCTCGTTGTGTTTCTTGTTGTTGTTTCATGTTGCAAAGTGTCATGGAAGGAATATTGTTTGTTGCTCCATTTGTTATCATCCTATTAGTTGTAGTATGTACATGATCTTTGTATCACTTTAGTTGTTCCTTTAATGGTATTTCTACTGTTGATTTTTCCCGGTTTTAGATCTTGCTACCATCTTTATCCTTATTAGTTTCTTTCTTACTTCCCGTTTTATATCTGTATTTCATTTTATACTATCTATTTCATATCCTAGTAGGTGTCTTGACCTGGCCTTGTCACTAATCTACTAACGTTAGGCTTGATACTTGTTGGGTACTGTTCTGGTGTACTCATGCTATGATTCTGCACATCTTATTGTGCAGATCCAGGTACATGTGCTTGTGCTGGTAGTTAGATAGTCTTGCTAGCTGCTTTTATCGGAGACTTCAATGTATGCATGCTCGATGTCCGCAGAAATCGGAGTTCCTTTTTGAACAGTGATGCAATAGCACTTTAGTAGCGTTATATAGATTTGTATGGCTCAGTTCCACTAGTTTTCGGGTGTGAGATTGTGAGATTTTATTTATTGACGGTTTTATCCATTATTTTGTTGCTTCCAGTATCTTGTAATTACTTATATGTTCAGTGGTTGCTAATTGATTAGGCTTACCTAGACGTAGAGACTAGGTTCCATCACGACACTTTCGGAGGGAATTTGGGGTCGTGATAAGTTGGTATCAGGGCACTAGGTTCATAGGTGTTACGAGTCATAAGTCGGTTTAGTAGAGTCTTGCGGATTGGTACAGAGACGTATGTACTTATCTTGGAGAGGCCATAGAACTGTTAGGAAAACATCACTTCTTTGATTCCTTATCGTGCAAATTGGCTGATTTTGAAAACTAAATCTTTGACTTTCTATTCTCTCATAGATGGCAAGGACACGCAGCACAGGATCTGATGATCAGACACCCGCACCCCCTGCTAGAGCCGTGTGAGGTAAGGGTCATGGAAGAGGCCAAGGACGGTCATGGGGTGAAGCCATAGCACCTGCCCGAGCTGCGACAGAGGATCCACCAGTAACTCCAATCGGTGGTAAGACATCCAATGTGCCTATTGCCGCCCCCGCACTTTAGGAGACCCTCACATAGTTCATGAGCATGTTCAACATCTTAGCTCAGGCGGGGTTGATCCCATTTTCACCAGCCATATCTCAAGCTAGGGGAGGAGCATAGACTCCCGTAGCCCGTACCCCGGAGCAGCATGTCCAGGTTGATCAGGTCCTAGAGGTCATACCGGTACAGCCTGTTGCTCCAGTTTAGCCTGTGGTTAGGGCATCAACATTTGAGAGGAGCAGCTTAGGCTCGAGATGTTCAAGAGATACCACCCTCCTACTTTCAGTGGTTTTGATTCAAAGGATATGCATGGGTTTCTTGAGGAGTGTCATCGCATTCTCCACACTATGGGAATAGTGAAGATGAGTGGGGTTGCCTTTACTATGTTCCAGCTGAAGGGAGCGGCACATTAGTGGTGGTGGGCATGCGAGGTGGGTAGCCCAACCGCGGCAGCTTCACTCACATGGGATCAATTTTCAGAGTTCTTCTTGAGAGAGTTTGTTCCTCAGACCCTTAGGTATGCGTAATGTGTACAGTTTGAGCGGCTATGCTAGGATACCATATCAGTGTCAGACTATGTTGTCCGATTTAGTGATTTTTCTAAGCATGCACCAGCCTTGCTCGCCACAGTCATGGAGTGAGTTCATCGATTTATCGAGGGCTCAACTAGAATATTAGATACATCATGTCTAGGAAGTTGGAACCAGACACTCCGTATCAGCAGGTGGTTGAGATTTCACAGAGGTTAGAGGGTATGCGAGACCGTGATAGAGAGGATAGGGAGGCCAAGAGGCCTCATGGCACAAGGGGATTTAAGGGTGGTCACCCTGTAGCTTCAGCTCGTCATGGTAGGGGCTATGTGAGCCTCCTAGTTCATTCATCACTTCCAGCCACTTTCTAGTGCACCTCCTGCACAGGGTGCCTTCAGTTGTCAATCCTACCAACTAGGCCCGAGTCAGTCCTAGACGCCACAGCCTCCGAGAGCTTTTTTGATGTGGTGATACCTGCCACATGATCAAAGATTTCCCAGACGCAGTAGGGGTGCACCTTCCCAGGCTACTCACGCTCCATGGATTCAGTCGGGTCCGCAGACTTCTCAGACCATAATTGCTGCCTCAGTTGCCGCTCCACCTACTCAGCCAGCTAGAGGTAGAGGTTGGGCGGGTGGAGGTTGCCCTATAGTGGGAAGCCATGCCAAATATTATGCTTTTACTGCCCTACTAGGATAGAGGTGGTTGCTTCAGACTCAGTCATTACATGTATTGTTCCGGTCTGTCATAGAGATGCATCAGTCTTATTTGATACAGGCTCCACTTATTCATATGTAACATCTTACTATGCTCCATATTTGAGTATATCCCGTGATTCCTGAAAATCTCATGTTTATGTGTCTACACCAATGGGGGATTCCTTTTTTTTTACCGCGTGTATCGGTCATGTTTGGGGCCGAGAGACACCGATTACGTGCTCCGAGAAATCCATGAGGGCACTTGCGGGAATCACTCCGGTACCGATTCCTTGATTCAAAAGGTGATCAGAGCAGGTTACTATTGGGACAGCATGGAAAGGGACACAAAAGAGTTCATCCGAAAATGCGACAAGTGTCAAAGATTTGCATTAATGATCCACCAACCTGGTGAACATATACATATAGTTTTATCTGAATGGCCGTTCATGAAATGGGGAATGGACATCGTCGGTTCCCTGCCAACGGCGCCAAGTAAGGCTAGATTTATTCTATTTATGACTGACTACTTCTCAAAATGGGTGGAAGCACAGGTCTACGAGAAGATAAGAGAAAGAAGTCATCAACTTCATCTGGGATCACATCATATGCCGATTCGGGATCCCCTCCGATCCAAAGTTGGTTACATTATAAGTGCACTTGCGATTTTGGAGTATGCATATATGTTGACAATCATACAATCGTGGATGACTCCAATAGTAGTTAAAATGAAGAATTGAGTCCAGGTTATAGACAAAGAATTGAATTGTTAGAAGATTATATCCTGGATATTCTATAGCATCCATGCAGGACTAAAGTACTAGCTAATACCATGAGCCGTAGATCAGAAGATAGTATAAGCCTAAACAAAGGTTGATCAAAGGGGAGAGGAAACTAAAGAGTTACATCAACCAAGTAAATTAAGAGTCTGATTATTGGACCTAGAAAATTATAGAAATCGTGATCGAGAAGATTGCAGGACCAACCTTAATATCAGAGGTACAAGAGAGATAGTACAACAACCAATAGTACAACAACCATAGTCTAAAGCAGCTCTACGCTAAAGCTAGTTAGAAAAGTAACAGCCTCATAAGAAGTCAGCATGAAGCTCCCACCGGATTGTAGTACTAAAATAAATCTCCAAGTTGTGGATATGAATCATACCTATGTGGAAGGGATGTTATGAAAGAAATACAAGATGTGATGCGAGATTTTAAGGTCAGTAAGGTAAAGGTAAACAACGTACGAGATACTCAAATGCAGAAGGTTGTGAATAGTCCATACTTCGGATAGAAGGCTAGAAGCACAGGGATTCAGTATCCAGGAACGATAGCAGCATCGTCAATGGTATACTTTCCAGCCTATGGTTTCTAGGTACCGAGAGATCTAGAGAAGAGATTAAAGAAGAGATAGAGACGATGAGATGTCTCGCTTGATGTTCCAGAATAATACAAGAAAATAATGGTGAAGCAAGATTGCGAGCAGTATAAATGGATATATGTAGGTCCCAAGCTAAAGCATGATAAAGCGACAAGGTTTTAGGAAGACAAGAATACGAACAAGAAATGGTGAGTGAGAAGGTGACAAAAATGAATAAGTTCTCGGGGTTAAGCCCATGAAAAAGAGAGAGCTGATGGGTTCTCTAAGTTATAGAAGGCTCAGTATAGCCGAATGAACTCAAAGGAGTCTAAGACTAGCAGCATTTAGAAGAGATGGGATGTTGCCCTAGTAGTGAAATGAAGGTATAATTGTGACAAATAAAATATAACGTTTGAGCCTTCTATTGAATAATGATTTGATGGAAAAAAAAAAGGAGAAGGAAAAAAGATTTTGCGGATGGTACGAGATCAGAATAGACCCATAAGGTGAATCACATCGAGATACTATAAAATACATTTATGGAAATCACTTCAAATATTCCTCGATGCAATATAAGCCCTAGTGGAAATTTTTTACGTAAGAAGTTTAAAGGTATTAGTGGTATATTGTAGGTCAATATTGTGGCAAATCATAATGGATGGACAAAAGTCACAAAGTATGAGCTGAGATTAGGTCGTCATTCTTAATATGAATAGTAAAGAGGAAGCATTAAAGGACTTGGAATTATACATATGGGATATGCAACAAGAGTAAGCTGAAATTTGGTAGAAGACCTCCACAATGATAAATCGAAGTAAGAATTGTGGTACAGTATGGCCTACTTACATGTAATAAAGCTAATGACGCCTAGAAAGACATCTTGACATAATTTTGTATATGTTCACAAAGTGAAGCATATAGATTGGCTAAAAGCTGGAGGAAAGAGGAGAAAATAGTCGCATAGGCACACGTACAAAGTTAGAGTCGTAAAGGCTGCAGGATATAAGGTAGAACCAGTTACAAGATTAGAAGGATTCCAACTACAAGTCATGGTGTGAGAAAGAGTCTTAAAAGGGGAAATGCCCTAGCATTTGGGATTCGTTCTCATAACAGTTGCCTAAATGAGTATTAAAGTATTCATAAGAGCTATGGGTTATGAGAATGATAAGTGCATCAGTCAACATATGAGGACGAATGTTCCAAAGGGGGAAATGATGTTACACCACATGTTTTCGTACATAAAAGTATGCCATAAGAAAATTGGTGAGAGCTCAGAAATGAGATATTACATCCCGCATTTTTCGTACGTTAAGGTTTCATCGTAAGTTAATCGACGTAAGTTCGGGAATGAGATTATTTTAAGATTAAAAGCATTATATGCTATCTTAGACAAGTAATGAGTAAATTCGTGAAGGCGAGAAGGTAATCTAATCAAAGAAAAATAATTTCATCGAAGTATGGCATTTTGGGATAAAATACGGTCCTAGTTAAAATACCCGGTATTTATGGACTAGTACCATACAAGGTACCCCATGGCCATGATAGTAAAGTGTATAAGGTGTGTTAAAAAGGAGTAGTATTTTAAGTAATTTGAGATAATTCTCAATTATGTGAATAATTGATTAATGGTAGAGATAATTATAGTATTAAGTGCATAAGTATACCAATGAGTCATTAGACCAAATGATAATTTGGTTACTGTGAAGGTGGGTGAAGGTGGGCTGATCTATTTATTGGAAAAGTGAAGAACTTTGCAAAGTTAAGCAAATAACACTTGTATACAACAAAAAGAAAAATAACTTCAGAGGATTCATTTTTGAACTCCTGGATGTGAGCTTCATTTCAATAACATGAGCTTTCAAAAAAATTCAGTAACATGGGCTTTCATGGATTGTCAAGAATTCCAAAAAAAATGTGAGCTTTCATACAAAGTTATACTACATAAAGGCAATAGGATTTTGCGATTCTAAGGGAATACGGTTCAATCCTTCTCACGAATATCATATGGATTTTCCCCTACTTTGATTTGCCATTACGTGTTCGTCACAAAAAATGTGTGTTAGAGGAATTTTCAAGAGAATCGGTCCAGTTATGTTAAGGATATTCCTTCTTTATTTTTGGCATGATCTATACGAACGAACGATAAAATGCACAACTTACATAAAATATCCTATTCGTAGATGTCATGCCCCAAAACTGAGGGATGAGACCGATGCCTAACCGGATGAACCTGGTCAAGCGGACCAGGATTGCCTTTCCTACCCAACGCATTACCCCGTGTTCATAATATACAATATTCCATAGGAAGTAGCAAGATTGAGCATGGATTTACAACTTAAGTTCATTTCTAATTTAACATTTTAGCAGTTGATAATCCCAAAAACACACCAGTTACATACAACATTTCTAATGCGATCCACGATCACGACTGAATAAAACTGCCGCCCAAAATATACATATATACTACCCACCTCGTGTCTATGGAGCCTCTAAGAGTACTAGGATTTTACAGAGACTTGACGGTAACAAGGCCCCGGCTATACCTTTTACAACATAAGCAAAGAGAATGATATAGTCCACACACAGCCTCGAGAGGAAATGGGGCTCACCAGGACTGCTGAAGAGATGAAGAGGAGGCACCACTAACGGCGGGCTGAGCTACCTACTATAGAACCACCTACATCCATATAAAAGATGTAGCGCCCCCTGCAAAAAGGATGTTAGTACCATGGAATAGTACTAGTATGTATGAACAAGCTTTACTCTAAGTAAAATCAAACAATACACAGGTAGGAGACGGTCAAAGAAACCAAACAAATACAGCACAGAGATACAGGAAACACAAATGAGAGTTCCACAGTTTCTTATTTCAATCGTTCTCCTGTTGCGGTGCGCAACCCAATCCCACATTACAATCATATTCCGCCCTTATTCCTTCTGTTTCAGCGTGCAAACCGATACCACCGTACAATTCTGTTGCAGCGTGCAACCCGATCCCACCTTACAATTCTGTTGCGGCGTGAAACCCGATCCCACCTTACAATTCTGTTGCAGCGTGCAACCCGATCCCACCTTACAAT
>ML371210.1:0-23057 GCA_005239525.1 Nicotiana knightiana | reverse complement strand
CATTTCCTTCCCATCACTTGGTATACATCATTTAGCACTTAGATACATTCAACAGTTTGATTCGTTATCATTTCTTTCGTTTTGCAGCATATCCTCTCATACCGATGTATTCAACATTTAACGAGCTTTGCACATGATAGAATAAGGACAAGGAATCACCTTTTCACAATCTCATTTAGCATGGTGGAATGGTAATCAACTAGGACAATCAGAGAACAGAATCTTATGCCTCCACACATTGGCATAATCGATTCACATATGCATAAGCCAGAAACTCATACCGAATGCTCGGACACCAACAAGGTGACTCTATGAAGATTAAAGTTAGCCATACATACCTCGAGTCGAAAATTCCCTTTTAATAGCTATTCTCAACCCACCGGACCTTCTATCGCCTCCAATCTAATTTACAAGATGTCATGTTTAGACTTAGAATTAGAAATCATGAACTCATTTGGGCATTTTACCAAACACTATCNAAAAGGATGTTAGTACCATGGAATAGTACTAGTATGTATGAACAAGCTTTACTCTAAGTAAAATCAAACAATACACAGGTAGGAGACGGTCAAAGAAACCAAACAAATACAGCACAGAGATACAGGAAACACAAATGAGAGTTCCACAGTTTCTTATTTCAATCGTTCTCCTGTTGCGGTGCGCAACCCAATCCCACATTACAATCATATTCCGCCCTTATTCCTTCTGTTTCAGCGTGCAAACCGATACCACCGTACAATTCTGTTGCAGCGTGCAACCCGATCCCACCTTACAATTCTGTTGCGGCGTGAAACCCGATCCCACCTTACAATTCTGTTGCAGCGTGCAACCCGATCCCACCTTACAATCCTGTTGCGGCGTGCAAACTGATCCTACCTTACAATCCTGTTGCAGCGTGCAACCCAATCACACTTTACAATTCTGTTGCAGCTTGCAACCCGATCCCACCTTACAATTCTGTTGCAGCGTGCAACCCGATCCCACCTTACAATTCTATTGCGGTGTGCAACCCGATCCCACCTTACAATTATTTTGCGGCGTGCAACCCGATCCCACCTTACAATTCTGTTGTAGTGTTCAACTCGATCCCACCTTACAATTCTGTTGCGACGTGCAACCCGATCTCACCATACAATTACATTTGATAGCAACATCAACCAATCAATTCAATCACAAGGATTTTCATCATCAAGAATATACATTCGTAACAACCAAATAACCATGTGAAATCAAGGCCATAGTAATCTTTACCAAACGGTGAGTCATATACGGCATACCATCAACATATAGTTCAATTAGATAAATCCACATTTCCTTTCCATTACTTGCTACACAACATTTAGCACTTAGATACATTCAACAATTTGATTCGTTATCATTCCTTTCGTTTTGCAGTACATCCTCTCATACGATGTATTCAATATTTAACGAGCTTTGCACATGATAGAATAAGCACAAGAAATCACCTTTTCACAATCTCATATAGCATGGTGGCATGATAATCAACTAGGACAGTCAGAGAACAGAATCTTACACCTTAAAACATTAGAACAATTGATCCACCTACGCATAAGCCAGAAACTCATACCGAATGCTCAGACACCAACAAGGTGACTCTACGAAGATTAAAGTTAGCCATACATACCTCGAGTCGAAATTTCCCCTTTAATATCTATTTTCAACCCACCGAACCTTCTATCACCTCCAATCTAATTTACAAGATGTCATGTTTAGACTTAGAATTAGAAATCATGAACTCATTTGGGCATTTTACCAAACACTATCTGATCCCTTAGATTAACTAGCCCCTTTTTAGTGAAAGATTGCCCTAGCTTACTTCCCTTTGCTAGATTATGGTAGATTATTCACATGCATGCAAGGTCTTATCTTTTATCTTCAAGAACCAATTCATGTGTTCCATTTTTAACCAAAACTTGAAAATTTGGGGAAATAGGGTGAAGACTTACCTTTTACGGTGAAGAAGATGACGACCACTCGATTACTTCTAGGCCTGAGTAGATATGGAGGACCAATTTGGGGAAGATGGGGAATTCTCTCACTAGAACCCACTCTCACTTCTCTCTATTTTAATCAGATAGCCTTTAAAATGAAGGGGAGGGGTGTTTTATGAAAGTGGGGGTCGGGTCTTAAAATTAGAAATTAGAAGCCCCGAAGCAGGTATGCGGTGAGGAATGCGATCGCATTCCTATTATACGGTCTGCATACCTGTCTCATAAGTGGCCTTCAGTTGGGCCAAAAAGAGAAGCATACTTCCCAAGTATGCGACCACTATGCGGTCCACATACCTGTTATGCGATCACATAGTGCGTCGCATAACTCCCTCTGCAAAAATCAAGGTGCAAGAATGCAAAAACTATGCGGCCTGCATTCGTGAGATGCGATCGCATTCTAGGCTACATAGTTTTCCTCAAATGGACAGCAAAATATCCAAGTATGCGACCACTATGCAGTCCGCATACCTGATCTGCGCATAGTGGACTGCAGACCTACACAAATCTGGAAAATTTTATCTTTTAAGTCCCGGGGGTACTTTTTACTTCAGAAGGGTCCGTATTAAGAATTTCTACAGTTATAACCACATGGGCACCCATCCGGGCATGGTTTTTTAGACTTGAAATTTTATGGGTCTTTACATTCTCCCCCACTTAGAATCATTCGTCCTCGAATGAGGATCGAGGAATCACTTATAAGAGAACAAAACACATGCCAACCCCCAAATTTTTACTAACTCCGATATTTCATGAAAATTTTGCCAGAGTTTCCTTTGTAATTAGGCCTATCTACCTGTCAGAGAGCCCCCGAAACAAATTTTAACCAATCCCAAGCATTTTCAATTACTCTATCAACTTGCACATAATCCGGTCATTTCAACAAGTTGCATATAATTCATTTACTTTCACAAGCCTCACATAGTTCAGTTAACTCCACAAATTTGCATATGATTCAACTATTACAATGAGTTCCACATAATTCAGCTATTACAATGAGTTGCACATAATTTAGTTATTACGTTGAGTTTCACATAATTCATCTATTTCAAGGAGTTGCACATGATTCAGCTATTTCAAGGAGTTGCACATGATCCAACTAATCAAAACAACATGTACATTTATGGCACAAAGTTTGAGAAGTCACAATAGTAGGGTAATTAGGGGAGTGGAGTGTTTTGCACAAAATTTGACACCAATGTCATTGCTTAGAGATGACAACTTTCAAAACCACTACCATATTTATTCAAACAAGTGGGGATATTTCTCTTTCATTTCATTTTCCGCTTCCCACGTGGCTTCTTCAACTTGTTGACTCCGCCATAATACTTTGACCGAAGCGACCTTTTTGTTTCTCAACCTACGAACTTGCCTATCAAGAATAGCAACCAGAACCTCTTCATATGACAACTTTTCATTAATTTCAATGGTCTCAACCGGCACGACGATAAATGGATCTCTAACTACCTTCTTCAGCATGGACACATAAAACACCGGGTGCACTAATGACATCTCAGGGGGCAATTCCAGCCTATACGCCACCTGCCCTATCCTTTGAGCAATCCTATATGGCCCGACATACCTTGGGCTCAATTTCACTTTCTTCCCAAACCGCATCACTCCTTTCATGGGAGACACCTTCAATAATACCCAATCATCTACTTGAAACTCCAAATCTCTTCGACGAACGTCCACATAGGATTTCTGACGACTCTGAGCGGTCTTCATCCTCTCCTGAATGACTCTAACTTTTTCCATAGCTTGGTTCACAAGATCCTGTCCTAGCCATTCCGCCTTACCAACCTCGAATCATCCAATCGGAGACCTACACCTCCTTCCGTACAATGCCTCAAATGGGGCCATCACAATACTAGCATGGAAACTGTTATTATAAGAAAATTCTATAAGCGGCAAGTGATCATCCCAGCTACCCTTGAAATCTAATACACAATCCTGTAACATATCTTCAAGCGTCTGAATGGTCCGTTCTGCCTGACCGTTCGTTTGCGGGTGGAAAGTTGTGCTGAGATTTACCTGCGTACCTATACCTTGCTGGAATTTCTTCCAAAAGTTAGTTGTGAACTGGGCCCCTCAATCTGAATAATAGATACTGGATTGCCATGGATCCTGACTATTTCTTTGATATACAACTGAGCGTACTGCTCTGCAGTATCGGTGGACTTGACTGGCAAGAAATGCATCGACTTCGTGAGTCGATCCACTATTACCCAAATTGAGTCGAACTTGCGCTGAGTGCGGGGTAACCCTACCACGAATTCCATATTTATCATCTCCCATTTCCACATTGGTATTTCCATAAGTTGTTTCAACCCACCGGGCCTCTGATGCTCGGCCTTCACTTGCTGACAATTTGGACATCTAGCCACAAAGTCCGCCAATCCCCTCTTCATACCATTCCACCAATAAATCTCCTTGAGATCGTGATACATCTGCGTAGAACTTGGGTGTATGGAATACCTGGAATTGTGAGCCTCTTCCATAACTCTCTCCCGAAGATCATCCACATCCGAAACACATAGCCTCCCTTGGCACCGCAAAACACCGTCATCATTACCGAGTGAAAATGTTGTAGTCTTGTGATTCAGAATTGCTTCTCTCAACTGTACCAAAGCTGGATCCCTGAGTTGCTTTCCCTTGACTTCCGCTACAAGCGAAGACTCCATTCCGTTACGCACCACGACATTCCCTTCATCTGAGGTCGAAAGACATACCCCCAGACTGGCCAACTGATAAACCTCCGGAGCCAAAGGCCTCTGACCTGCTTCCAAATGAGCCAAGCTACCCATGGATTTTCGACTAAGAGCATCGGCTACCACATTCGCTTTTCCTGGATGATACAAAATATTTATATCATAATCCTTGAGAAATTCTAACCATCTCCGCCTTCAGTTCAAATCCTTCTGCTTGAATAAATACTGAATACTCTTGTGGTCTGTGAACACGTCCACATAGACCCCATAAAGATAATGCCGCCAAATCTTCAATGCAAACATAACTACCGCGAGCTCCAACTCATGCGTCGGGTAATTCGTCTCGTGATTCTTGATCTGCCTAGAAGCATATGCTATTACCTTACCACATTGCATCAACACACACCCTAAACCAATCCTTGAAGAATCACAATACACCACAAACCCTTCTTAACCTTCTGCCAAGGTCAACACTGGCGCCGAAGTCAATCGTGATTTCAATTCTTGAAAACTCTTTTTGCAAGCATCGAACCATTGAAACTTAACCGAATTCTACGTCAGCTTAGTTAATGGGGAGGCGAGGGTAGAGAATTCCTCCACGAACCTCCGATAATATCCAGCTAAACCCAAGAAACTGTGAATCGATGTCGGGGTCATTGGTCTAGGCCAATCCTTTACCGCTATAATCTTTTGGGGATCAACCCGAATCCCTTCCGTGGAAACAACATGTCCCAAAAAGGTGGCTGATTCTAGCCAAAACTCACACTTTGAAAACTTTGCATACAACTGGTGCTGATGAAGAGTCTGCAGAACTGCCCTGAGGGGATTTGCATGATCTTCCTGACTTCGCGAATAAACAAGGATATCGTCAATGAAGACAATCACAAAGGAGTCAGGAAACGGTTTGAAACCCCAATTCATAAGATCCATAAAAGCTGTTGGGGCATTGGTTAGCCCAAAAGACATTACCAGAAATTCAAAGTGCCCATATCGAGTCCTGAAGGCAGTCTTAGGAATATCCTGTTCCCTGATCTTTAACTGGTGATACCCGGACCACAAATAAATCTTTGAGAAGAACATAGCACCTTGAGATTGGTCGAACAAGTCATATATCCGAGGCAATGGGTATTTGTTTTTTGTGGTGACCTTATTGAGTTGCCGATAATCAATACACATCCAGAGCGATCCGTCTTTCTTTCTAACAAAATGAACCGGTGCGCCCTAAGGCGACACACTTGGCCGAATGAAACCCTTTTCTAATAGATCTTTCAATTGTTCTTATAACTCTCTCAATTCTGCTGGCGCCATTTGGTAGGGTAGAACAGATATTGGCTGCGTATCTGGCAATACATCAATCCCGAAATCGATCTCTCTATCTGGTGGAATCCCAGGAAGCTCGTTCGGAAATACTTCAAGAAATTCATTCATAACAGGCACAGATTCGGGAGCAGACACCTCTAAAGTGGTGTCCGCAACCCGGACCAAATGGTAGATGCACCCTTTTCTGATCATCTTTGAGGCCTTAAGGTAGGAAATAAGCCTACCTCTTCGCACAACATTATTCCTCTCACACTCGATAACTGGTTCATTAGGAAACTCGAGCCTCATAATTCTGGTTCGACAGTCGAGTTTAGCAAAGCACGAATAGAGCCAATACATCCCCATAATTACATTAAAATCTACCATTTCTAACTCAATAAGATCGGTCGTGGTATCCCGACCATGCACCGTGACAACACAATTCCTATAGACTCGCACGGCCGTAATGGAATCACCAACTAGAGTCGACACATATAATGGCTCGTGAAGCTGTTCGGGTTTTATCCCAAAACCTGAAGCAATAAATGGAGTAACATATGACAAAGAAGACTCGGGATCAATAAGAGCATAAACATCATGTGACTGAACAATCAGAATACCTGTGGCAACATCTGGAGAAGCCTTCGCACTCTGGCGACCACTCAAAGCATAGAACCAACCGGGTCCCCTTTGACCACGTGCTCTACCCCTAGAAGCACCGTGCCCTGCTGGTGCTGGAGGGCGTGCGGAAGACGTAGCGGCTGAAGAACTGGATGGCTGAGCAGTGCCCCTTCCCGTTCCCTAACTGGGTGTACGACAGTCTCGCTGAACATGGCCCCTCACTCCACATCTATAGCATATCGGGATATCCAAGTAACAAGGCTCAGAATGAAACCTCCCACACTTAGGGCATGGGGCCCTCCGCTGCTACTGGAACCTCCCACCTGAACGACCCGACTGATGGAACCTCCTGTTGTCTGAACCTGGTCCAACGCGACCTCCCTGCTGATAACTGTGCCCTGATGATGGCGCATTGGCTGAGGACTGAGTATAGGACTGAGATGGCCCTGATGACCCTTTCCCAAGGGCTGATCTCCATCCTCCAACTAAACTTCCAGGGTTGCCCGCTGACCAGGCCCTACTACTACTCTCCCTCTCCATTCTTATCTTTAATTTTAGAGCCTCCGTAGCCTGGGAAAATCCCACAATCTTCCTGTAGTTCATATCTAAATGCAGAGCAGTTGTAGCAGCTTTACACTAATAACCAAGGGATTAAGGCCTTGAACAAACCGACGAACTCTAGCCTCCATAGTAGACACCATGTGAACATCATATTTGGACAGGCGCACGAACTCCATATGATACTACCACACACTCATGTTGCCCTTCATAAGGGCCTCAAACTCTGTAGCACGGGCTGCCATAATCTCGACAGGCAAGAAATTATCCATAAAAGCACCTACAAACTCATCCCACCTTGTCGGAGGGCTCCCCTCCCCACGGGAATCCTCCCACATTTCAAACCATGAATATGCCGCTCCCTTCAGACGATAGGAAGCCAAATCAACCCCCTATGTCTCAGTATCCCTCATAACTCGGAGGGTCTTTCACATCTCATCAATGAACTCCTGAGGATCAGCCTCTGGGTCGGTGCCTGTGAACTCTGAAGGGGCTAACCGCAGAAACTGGTTAACTCTGGAACCTAAAGGATCCCCTTGCTCACTAGAGGACGCAGGGGCAGCATGTGATCTTTGGGACTGGGAGGCCACTAGCTGAGTCAACATCTGAATAGCTCCGCTGAGGTCCCCATTAGAAATACCGGGACCGGAAGCTCGGATTGAGGAAGGATCAGGAACATCAGCGGGAGGGATTGTAGCACCCTCCGCTGGAGCAGGAATAGGAATAGCCTGGCCTGGGATGGAAGGGTCAGGCAGATTCAAGGTCGGGGAATCATTCTCACCCGCACTATCAGATAAGGAATTTACGACCACTCCTGGGGTGGCATTGGCCTCTAGGCTGAATCGATCTCTCTTCTTAAGTGCCATTTACTGAATATTGGAACAATGCACGAATTACAGATAGACAACCTAACCTTCCACCACATCGCACGATACAGAATAATAATAAAGGGTATTTTCCCAAATGTCCATGCAGCCCCCTAGTTATAGATGTGGTCGACAACACACCGATAAGAAGGGATCTACTAGACACAGATCCGAGACATCCTAGGACACTTTTAAAAACCTTAGGCTCTGATCCCAAGTTTGTCATGCCCCAAAACTGAGGGACGAGACCGGCGCCTAACCGGATGAACCCGGTCAAGCGGACCAGGATTGCCTTTCCTACCCAACGCATTACCCCGTGTTCATAATATACAATATTCCATAGGAAGTAGCAAGATCTTGCATGGATTTACAACTTAAGTTCATTTCTTCTTTAACATTTTAGCAGTTGATAATCCCAAAAACATACTAGTTACATACAACATTTCCAATGCGATCCACGATCACGACTGAATACAACTGCCGCCCAAAATATACATATATACTACCCACCTCGTGTCTACAGAGCCTCTAAGAGTACGAGGAGTTTACATAGACTTGCCAGTATTAAGGCCCCGGTTATACCTTTTACAACATAAGCAAAGAGAATGATATAGTCCACACACGGCCCCGAGAAGAAATGGGGCTCACCAGGACTGATGAAGAGATGAAGAGGAGGCACCACTAACGGCGGGCTGAGCTACCTACTATAGAACCACCTACATCCATATAAAAGATGTAGCTCCCCCTGCAAAAGGGACGTTAGTACCATGGAATAGTACTAGTATGTATGAACAAGCTTTACTCTAAGTAAAATCAAACAATACACAGGTAGGAGACAGTCAAAGAAACCAAACAAATATTGCACAGAGATACAGGAAACACAAATGAGAGTTCCACAGTTTCTTATTTCAATCATTCTCCTGTTGCAGCGTGCAACCCGATGCCACCGTACAATTCTGTTGCGGCGTGCAACCCGATCCCACCTTACAATTCTGTTGCGACGTGCAACCCGATCCCACCTTACAATTCTGTTGCGGCGTGCAACCCGATCCCACCTTACAATTATTTTGCGGCGTGCAACCCGATCCCACCTTACAATTCTATTACAGTGTGCAACCTGATCCCACCTTACAATTCTGTTGCAGCGTGCAACCTGATCCCACCTTACAATTCTGCTGTGGCATGCAACCCGATCCCACCTTACAATTCTATTATGGCGTGCAACTTGATCCCACCTTACAATTCTGTTGCGATGTGCAACCCGATCCCACCTTACAATTCTGTTGCAGCGTGCAACCCAATCCCACCTTACCATTCTGTTGCAGCGTGCAACCCGATCCCACCTTACAATTCTGTTGCAGCGTGCAACCCGATCCCACCTTACAATTACATATGATTGCAACATCAACCAATCAATTCAATCACAAGGATTTTCATCATCAAGAATATACATTCATAACAACCAAATAACCATGTGAAATCAAGGCCATAGTAATCTTTACCAAAACCCCGTTTAACAAGTGCTCGAGAAGTCTAGAGAATATTAAAAACCACTACAGCTATTGTCTGAAATAAAACATACAGAAACAAAAAATATGATAAGAGGGAGTCTCCGAGTGCTACAGATCGAAGCATGGAGGGAAGTTCACCACTAAGTCTGCATGAAGTGCGTCTATGTTCCTGTATGACCACCTAAAGTTCATGTCTCATACCTGTAGAGTCAGTGCAGAAGTGTAGTATCAGTACATAAATCAATGCGTACCTTGTAAGTATCTAGTCTAACCTCGAACAAGTAGTGATGAAGGGATGACTTCGACACTTACTAGTGGTCAGATAATAAAGTGCTTAAAGTAGGTAGGTATGAAACACAATAAGTAGCAACGAGTCGGATAAACTTTAATAATAATTTCCAAAGATGAATTATTATGAAATCATCAAAATGACATAACCAGTCTCGAAGGCACAAGATCAATTGATACCAATACCAAATCAAATCTCAAGTACTACGCATGAGTCTGCTGAGGAAAACAACCCAATCCCATAAGAATAGTATTACATAATACTGCCAAAGTTAATGGCCCGATCCCAAAAGAGTAACTTACAATACTGCCGAGGCGAATGGCCCGATCCCACAATAGTAATTTACAACGCTGCGAAGGCGAATGGCCTGATCCCATAAGAGTAGTTTATAATCCTGTCGAGGAGAACAACCCTATCCCATAACAATATAGAAATTCTTTTACTTAATAAAATACATGTGAGTCGAGAAGAGACGGAACTATCGTTCATCAAATATTTCACAATTCCAAAGTAAAAGACTCGGTCAATATTATTATTCTAGTCTCAATCTCAGTCATAAATTTAAGAAATTAAACAAACAAGATTAATTCAAATAGAACACTTAAATCATGATGTGAATCAAAGTCTACCTAGACGTAAACATGAATCTAGCTATGTACAAACTCTTGTCACCATGTGCATACGTAACACCCATAACAAGTAAAATACAACAATTAATGCACCTACGAGGATAATTTCCTCTTACAAGATTAGGAAAGAGACTTACCTTGCTTCAAAGCGCTCTACTCGACTCTCAAACCTCACTAGTATCCTCAAATCGACATCGTACTATCCGAAACTAGTCAAAGAATGTATAAATCAATCATTATACGCAAAAAAATTTCATAATTTAACTCCTAGAGTAGTCTCTCAACCCAACTCAGAAAGTCAACAAAAGTCAACCCTAGGCCCACATGCCCGAATTTCAGAAATTTTCGAAGAAACGTTACCCATGACATTACGAACTCAAATATATAACTTTGTCCCAATTCCATAATCAATTTGTGGTCAAATCCCAATTTCACTAAATCCTAGGTCTTCCAACAAAATCCCAAAATTTCACTAATTTCTATGTTAAAATCCACCCATAATCCATGTACTAAACTCATAATTGGTAGAATTCACTTACCTTGTGATGCTTCATAAACGTCTCCCTCAAAAGAGCTCTCAAAATTGTCAAAACCCAAGTGAAAAGTGAGAGAAATTAGCCAAGTCATAAAATAAAAATGTAATCTACCTAATGATTCCTTCTTCGCGATCGCGGAAAGTCCCTCGCGATCACAGAAGGCTAAACTGGATCAACCCAGATTTTACTCTACACGTTCGCGAAACCAAGGTCGTGTTTGCGAAGCACAAGTCCCCCAAACTCCACTTTCACGATCCAAGACTCACGTTCACAAAGGCTTATGCCTTCCTTCTCCAGAAATCCCTCCTACGTGATCTCAACTGCCTCCACACGATTGCGAAGACCAAAAGCACCCCTGGCCCAGACCTCTAACGCATCATTCATGACCTTAGACATGTAAACTCGAAGTACTACTAGGCCAAAACATCATGACCCCGACCCTCTCTTTGCAATCACGAAGAACAAAACCTCTTCAGCCTCTCAAAGCTCTTCGCCATCACGAGACCATCTCTGTGATCGCAATTCACACCAGACACCATCAAAATTTTCCAACTTCAACATTGCTCCGAGTGGTCTGAAACTCACCAAGCCATCTGGAACCCCGTCCAAATGTACTAACAAGACCATAAGCATTCTACGGACCAACTCAAAGCCTCGGAAAATGTAAAATAACATCTAAACCAAGAAGCACACCTCAAAACAAAATTAATCAACTTTTGAACTTCAAACTTCTTCCAACTAACTCCGAACGCAACGAATCATACTTAGACAGCTCTGGAAGACGTCCAATTTTACGCGGAAGTCATAGATAACTATATGAACCTAGTCCAAAGCTCAGAATCCCAAATGGACTTCGGTAATACCAAAGTCTACTTCAAATCAAAATTAGAGAACTTTAAAACCTACAAGACACCAACTTTCAACAATAAGCACTAAAACTCTCCCGGTCCACCTAAAACACGATGCAAACATACTCCCAAGTCTAAAATTATCATACAAACCTATTGGAACCTTCAACTGCTTTTCCAAGGTCATTTACTCAAAGTGTTGACTCAAGTCAAACTTGGCCACCTTGGGCCATTATTATGGAACTAAGTGATCCAATTTCAACCCTAACCCATCTGAAACTAAATTATCCAAATGTGAGTTCTAGTTAGACTCGGTGGAATTCTTGGTTCATGTGGTGTCTAGTGAAGGGATTTAGGTGGATCCGAAGAAGATTGAGGCAGTTTAGAGTTGGCCCAGACCTTCTACTACTACAAAAATCTAGAGTTTCCTAGGGTTGGCTGAGTTTTACCGCCATTTTGTGGAGGAGTTTTCATCCAAAGCATCCCCATTAACTAGATTGACACAAAAGGGTACCCAATTCAGGTGGTCTAATGAGTGTGAGGAGAGCTTTCAGAAGCTCAAGATTTCCTTGATTACAGCTCTAGTTCTGGTTTTACCTTCGGGATCGGGTTCATATACAGTCTATTGTGATGCTTCACGGGTTGGCATTGGGTGTGTGTTGATTCAGGATGGTATGTTAATTGCTTATGCTTCGTGTCAGTTGCAGCCTCATGAGAAGAACTATCCAGTACATGATTTAGAGTTAGCATCCACTATTCACGCACTCAAGATTTGGAGGCATTATCTTTATGGTGCGTCTTGCGAGGTGTTCATAGATCATAGGAGTCTCCAGCATCTATTCAGGTAGAAGGATTTTAACTTGAGGCAACTGAGGTGGTTAAAGTTATTGAAAGACTATGATATCACCATTCTTTATCATCCGGGAACGGCCAATGTAGTGATTGATGCTTTGAGTAGGAAGGCGGAAAGCATGGGGAGTCTTTCTTGTATTCCAGCTAGGGGGGAAACGTTAGTTTGGATGTTTAAGATTTTGCCAATAGGTTTGTGAGGTTGGATATTCAGAGCCTAGCAGGTTCTTGCTTGCGTTGTATCTCAGTCATCCTTGTTTGAGCGCATCAAGGTGCGTCAGTATGATGATCTTCACTTTCTTTTCCTAAGGGACACGATGCAGCACGATGATGCTAAAGGAGGTGACTATTGGTTATGAGGGGGTATTGAGGCTTCAGGTTCGGATCTATTTTCCTAATTTGGATGCCTTGAAATAGTTGATACTTGAGGAGGCCCATAGTTCGCGGTATTTTATTCTTCTGCATACTGCTAAGATGTACCGTGATTTGAGGAAGCATTATTGGTGGCGGATGATGAAAACGTATATTTTAGAGTGTGTTGCGCGGTGTTTGAACTATTAGCATGTTAAGTAAGAGAATCAGAGACCTGGTGGTTTGCTTCAGAGGTTAGATATTTCGCAGCAAAAATAGGAGCGTATCACTATGGATTTTGTGGTTGGTCTGCCACGGACCTTGAGGATATTTGATACGGTGTGAGTCATTGTGGATAGACTGACCAAATCTGCACATTTCATTCTAGTCTAACTACCTACACTTCATAGCAGTTGGCTCAAATTTATCTTCGAGAGATTGTTCGCCTTCACGGTGTGCCTGTGTCTATTATCTCGGATCGAGGCACTCAGTTTGCATCATATTTATAGAGAGTGGTGTAGCATGATTTGGGCACACAAGTCGAGCTAAACAGGGTATTTCATCCCTAGACGGACGGGATGTCCAAGTATACTATTAAGATCTTAGAGGATGTGTTGTGAACCTGCATTGTTGATTTTAGGGGTCACAGGGATAAGTTTCCACCGTTATTAGAGTTCGCACAAAACAACAACTATTAGTTGAGTATTTGGATGGTTCCCTATGTGGCCTTATATAGGAGGTGATGTTGTTCTCTGGTTGGTTGGTTTGAGCCTGGGGAGGCTAGGTTATTTGGCAGTGATTTGGTTCGTGATGCTTTAGAGAAAGTGAAACTGATTTAGGAGCATCTTCATACAGTGCAGTCCATGAATAAGAGTTATGCGGATAGTAAGGCTCATGATGTGGCATTCATGGTGGGTGAGAGGGTTCTACTAAGAGTTTCACCCATGAAGGGTGTGATGATGTTCGGGAAGAAGGGCTAGTTGATCCATCGGTATATTGGTCCATTTGAGGTCTTGGAGAGGATCGGTGAGGTAGCTTATAGACTTGCTTTGCTACCCAGCTTATCGTGGGTTCATTTATTGTTCCATGTTTCCATGCTCTGGATGTTACACCTCATGTTTTCGTACGTAAAAGTACATTGTAAGTCGATTGATGTATGCTCGAAAATGAGATCATATTTGAAAGTACATAAAGTAAGTTAATCATGTTACCTTGGAGGTGACAATTATTTAAGATCATGAACTTGAAGTACCAACAGGGTTAGAAGGTTTAGAAGCTAAACGAATCGAAGAAAAGAAGTTTTGTCGAAAGTCGGCAAGTTGGGAATGTTATAACCATACTTTTGGGGTAAGACTAGGGTGATTAACATGATAAGAAGGTTATGTTATGAGTTATTTTAGTTTTATGATATTTGTGAGTTAAGTTTTGAAGTCAAGAGAGTTGTGAAACAAAATTCACCGAAGTCATCACAAGTTACATTCATAAATTTTATTGAAATTTAAGTCTAATATCATTGAGATTTTCTCCCAATAAACTTGGAGTTACGGGTGATACGCCCACCAAATTAATGATATAATAGTCTAGTTTCTACCACATTAAAATGTTCGTCGATACAACGCTGAAGTAGAGAGATATTGTCATTTGTGATATACTTCACAGGTAGCCCTGTTGGGACCCACTTGAGGCGGCTACCAACTTTACTTATTTGAAAAGATGTTTCAGCCTCACTTCTAGTCTTTTCTCATCCAAACTTCGTCCATAAGCTCTCCAAAACCCTGTCTCACACATCTCCAATATTCAAGAACCAAACTCAAGGAAAATCAACTCAAATCATCATCAAAAGTGTTAAAGACTACAAGAGAAAGGTTCTATGATGTTATGGTGTGATTGTGGGCTATTGTGAGCTAAGTTATGATGAGTCTTCTAGTAGTAGCTGTTGTACAAGGTAGGTATAAAATCTTCTTGATTGTGCCTAAGGTTAATCTTGTGTTGGTTGTGTTGTTTGAGTGAAAAACCATAATATAGCACTTGAAAGAACATGAGACATGGTTATCTTTTTGTTGGACTGTTTTGTGGCTACATATATAGTTTGTGGTGGCTGAAAATTATGAAAAATAATTTGATAATGTTATGTATGTTTTTGTTAAGATTTTCTAGGTGTTAATTAAGTTGATTAAAGAAGAAAACATGAAAAACAAGTGATTGACGATAAAAGTTAAAGTGCTAGGTGTATGGACTATTTTGAAGATTATTCTTATGATGTTTTGGGCTGAAAATGATGTGGTAAACATAAGTATAATATTAATGATATTGTAAGCAGATCCATGAAAAATAAATTGAATCTGATACTCACCTTGATGACCCGAATAACCATTATAATAGCTCTGAATCGGTGGAACACTTATGGGAGTTGAAGGTGCATTGAATGCTAGCAGCTCAAAATGAGACCCATAAGCACCACAGCTGCCTGACGTACCATGTCTGATCTGTAGTTCTGACTGTAGCTGACTGATAGGATGGCTTCTACCAAAAGAACCCCTGCCTCCATATGAGGCACCACTGAATCCTCCAAAATAACGGTGACTCTTGTCAGAGGTCACCTCTCTCACCTGGCCTCTGATGTGCTCAATCCTCCTAGAAATCTCCACTACCTAAGTAAAAAGAATATCGGTCTCGGTCTTTCTGGACATCTAAAGTATGATGCCATATGTAAGACCCTCTATGAACCTCTGCACCTTCTCCCTCTCAGTAGGGATCAGGATAGCTGCATGGCATGATGGATCAGCAAATCAATTCTCATACTTCTCTCTCGAAGTGAAGGAAATAAACTTCTCCAAGAGCAACTGCAAGAACTGAGCCCACGTGAGAAGAGGTGATCTCGTTGACCTGCCCAGCTCGTACACCTGCCACCACTTCTTAGGGGAACCATGCATCTAAAATATGGTGAAATCAACTCAATTGGACTCCACTATCCCCATGTTGCACAAACTTTCATGGCAACGGTCCAAGAAGTCCTGGGGTGGTCCTCTGAAGGTGCACCGCTAAAGTGAAGGAGAAAAACTTGGTGAACCTTTCCAACCTCTTCAGCTCATCAGCTGGGCCATCTGTTCTGGTGCCACAGGAAACACATCGGCCTAAGCCATACTCTCCATGAAACCAACCATGTGAACCAAGGCGTCCTGAAGCACTAGGATAGCAATGAACCTCTCTAGGACCTGAGCTGGTCCTACTGGCTCAATCGGAATTAGGATCTATAATCCTATGCTACTTGAGGCTCGACCATGTTGTCATTTTGCGTGCTCTAGGTTGAGCTCTGCCTCTACCTCTGCACCAGCCACGGGCTTTTTCCCGGGTAGTAACTGCAATCTGGGGCTTCGGCTCCTGATCAGCTACGGATAACGTACGCGTCCTCCCATCTGTGAGAGAATAAAAGAGGAATGATTCAAACTTATGATAGCACAGAGTTGCATGATAAAGAACGAAATATGGTGAAGTTTCCTAAAGCCTTATAGCCTCTAGAAGATAAGTACAAATGTCTCTGCACTGATCCTCGAGACTCTACTAAACTTTCTCATTACTCGCGAGACCTATGCAACCTATGGCTCTGATACCAACTTGTCCCGACCCAAAATAAACCATGGGGTCATGATGGCACCTAACATCTGCTTTCTAGGCAAGCCAACTTTATCATAATGAAAAAAGTAGTTCAATAACTAATGAGGCATTAACAATAATAAAGGGTGAAATAGCATAAATGTATAATAGATGTCCAACCATCGCAGTCTAAACTATCCCAAGAATATGGTGTCACAAGTACATGAGCCATTAACAATGCTAAATACAAGTCTAAAATCGAAAATACAATATTGTCTGGTACGATAAACAGTAGTAAAAGATAGGAAGGGGACTCTAGGGTCTGCGAACACCGAGCAGCACTACCTCAAGTCGAAGCAATCATCTCTAAATGTCGTTGGGACCAACACTGGGGTCTGCACAACAAGTATAGAAGTAAAGTATGAGTACAACCGAGCCCATGTACTCAGTAAGTATCGAGCCTAACCTCGAAGAAGTTGTGACGAGGCTATGACAAGACACTCACTGGAAAATTCTACGAGTATTAAGCAGGGAAACAATAATAAGTGTAGAGAAATTATTAATTACATAATGAACTAAATAAAATAAGTAGAGAAAAAAGGGACCCAGAATAACATCACATCTCAACCTCACAACACAATACGGTAATGGAGCATAAAACCAAGAATAACTACATAACATCATTTCCGTTGTGGCACAACCCAATCCCAACTATCAATAATAATATTGTTGTGGCGTGCAACCCAATCCAATATATATGTATAACAATACCGTTAAGGAGCACAATCCGATATAATATACATAATAATATTGTTGTGGCAACCCGATCCAATATATAGTAATAATGTTGTGGCGTGCAACCCGATCCAATATATATATAATAATATTGTTGCAACGCCCAAATCGATCCAATATATAATATTGTTGTGACGTGTAACCCGATCCAATATATCAGAAACAACCAAACGGCGAATTCTACAACATAACATATAAGGGGACTATAACGCATAATTCTCTAAGGCAATCTGTTATAACTTAGTTGAGTGAAACAGGAAACAAGTAACGGCAAGGCAAGTAAAGGCATGAGACAGGTAAAATCATCTATCTAATAACATGTAAGAGCACGTAACAAATAAAGGCGTACAATAACTAAAAGTATGAAATAATCTAGAGCATGTAGCAATTAAGGACATATAACAAGTAAGGACACATATATCAAGTAAAACATGTATCAAGAGTGAGAACCTATCAAGTAATAAAATGAAATAAGTAAAGAAATGGCATAATTAAAGACACAAAATAAAGTAATAAACCATGTATTCTTAAACCCATGACAACGCATATACACTCGGCACCTTGTATATATGTCGTCCTCAAGCATAGATCACATAGAAAATAGACCAATCAGATCTTAATTCACTCAACATGATTAACCATAATGCTTACCTTTTTCCGGCATAAGATTAATAACTCAACACGGCTTTCCCTTTAGAACAAGCCTCTAAACCATCTGAATATAGTAAACTATTATTGAAACAAGTCAAAATAAGCTTTAGAAACTATCCTCGAAAAGGTTCACTCTTTAACATAATTGGAAAAAATCCACAAAAAGTCAACTCGGGCCCACATGGTTAAAATTCTTAATTAAGATCAAATTTTGATTATCCATTCATCCCCGAGTCCAAATATGCGATTTGTTTCAAGATCCGACCCTGATTTGAGGCCTAAATGTCATGCCCCAAGACCGAGGGACGAGATCGGCGCCTAACCGGATGAACCCGGTCAAGCGGACCTGGATTGCCTTTCCTACCCAACGCATTTCCCCGTGTTCATAATGTACATTTATAAGTGAAACAGCAAAATAGAATCAAATCATGCGTTTACAACATAAGTCAAATCTCCTCTGTTAACATTTTCAACATTTAATCTTCCCAAAACATACATTCTAAAATACAACACTTCCGATACGGGATCGTGATTGCAAACGAGCACGACAACTACCCCAAATACATATATACAACCCACATAATGGCTACGGAGCCTCTAAAGATACGGAGAAGAGTATATAAACTTACCGGCAACAAGGCCCCGACTATACCTTAACAGAACAAAATATACAAAAGAAGATGGAATAGACCACGCACGACCCAAAAAGGAAGTGGGGCTCACCAGAACTGCTGAGGAGATGAAAGGAAGGCACCACTATCGGCAGACCGAGCTACCTGCTATAAAACCACCTACATCCATATAAAAGATGTAGCGCCCCAAACAAAAGGGGCGTTAGTACCATGGAATAGTACTAGTATGTATGAACAAGCTTTACTCTAAGTAAAATCAAACAATACACATGTAGGAGACAGTCAAACAAACCTAACAAATATTGCACAGAGATACAGGAAACACAAATGAGAGTTCCACAGTTTCTTATTTCAATCGTTCTCATGTTGCGGCGCGCAACCCGATCCCACCTGACAACTCACATTCCACCCTTATTTCTTCTGTTGTAGCGTGCAATCCGATCCAACCGTACAATTCACATTCCACCCATATTTATTCTGTTGCGGCGTGCAACCCGATCCCACCGTACAATTCACATTCCACCCTTATTTATTCTATTGCGGCGTGCAACCCGATCCCACCGTACAATTCACATTCCACCCTTATTTCTTCTATTGCAGCGTGCAACCTGATCCCACCATACAATCATATTTTATAGCAACATCAACCAATCAATTCAATCACAAGGATTTTCATCATTAAGAATATACATTCGTAAAAACCAAATAACCATGTGAAATCAATGCCACAGTAATATTTACCAAACAGTGAGTCATATACGGCATACCATCAACATATAGTTCAATTAGATAAATCCACATTTCCTTTCCATTACTTGCTACACAGCATTTAGCACTTAGATACATTCAACAATTTGACTTGTTATCATTTCTTTCGTTTTGCAGCACATCCTCTCATACCGATGTATTCAAAATTTAACGAGCTTTTCACATGATAGAATAAGCATAAAGAATCACCTTTTCACAATCTCATATAGCATGGTGGCATGGTAATCAACTAGGACAATCAGAGAACAGAATCTTACGCCACAACACATTAGAAAAATCGATTCACATATGTATAAGCCAGAAACTCATACCGAATTCTCGGACACCAACAAGGTGACTCTACGAAGATTAAAGTTAGCCATACATACCTCGAGTCAAAATTCCCCTTTAATATCTATTCTCAACCCATCGGACCTTCTATCGCCTCCAATCTAATTTACAAGATGCCATGTTTAGACTTAGAATTAGAAATCATGAACTCATTTGGGCATTTTATCAAACACTATGTGATCCTTTAGATTAACTAGCCCCTTTTTAGTGAAAGATTGCCCTAGCTTACTTCCCTTTGCTAGATTATGGTAGATTATTCACATGCATTCAAGGTCTTAACTCTCATCTTCAAGAACAAACCTATGTGTGTCCTATTCTAACTAAAATCAGAAAATTTGGGGAAATGGGGTGGAGGCTTACCTCTTATGGTGAAGAAGATGACAACTACTCGATTAATTCCAGGACTGAGTAGAGATGGAGGACCAACTTGGGGAAGATGAGTACTTCTATCACTAGAACCCACTCTCACTTCTCTCTATTTTGATCAGATAGTCTTTAAAAATAAAGGGGAGGGGTGTTTTATTAAACTGGGGGCTGAGTTTTTAAATTAGAAATTAAAAGCCCCGAAGAAGGTATGCGGTTAGGAATGTGATCGCATTCCTGTTATGTGTTATGCATACCTGTCGCATAAATGGCCTTCAGAAGGGCCAAAAAGGAAAGCAGACAGCCCAGGTATATGACCACTATGTGGTCCCATACCTGTTATGCGATCGCATAGTGCGTCGCATAACCTCCTCCGTAAAAATGGAGGTGCAAGGATGCGACAGCTGTGCGGTCCGCATTCCACTAATGCGATCGCATCTTGGGCTGCATAGATGTTCTCAAATTGGACAGCAGGTTATCCAGGTGTGCGACCACTATGTGGTCTACATACCTGATCTGCGATCACATAGTGGACCGCAGATCTGTGCAACTCTGGAAAATTTTATCTTTTAAGTCCCGGGGTACTTTTTACTCCACAAGGGTCCGTTTTAAGAATTTCTACAGTTATAACAACATGGGGACCCATTCGGGCATTGTTTTTAGACTTGAAATTTTACGAGTCTTTACACTAAATCTCAATTTTACAAAAATTACTAGTTTCTACCCAAAATCCCCAATTTCTACTCCATGAATCTTAGATTTGATAGTGAAATTCATCAAAAAGTAATGGATATTGAATGAAAACAATTTAAAGTTACTAACCTATGAAGTTGGGAATAAATTACTCTCCATAAATTTCCTCAATGGAGTCTAGGTTTCAAAAATTGAGTAAAATGAGCTAAGTCTCGTAATTTCGACATTTCACCCAGCTGGAGGTATCGCAAGAGTATGCAATTGTGAATGAAAACAGTTGGTTACAATTGCGAACCAGTAACTGAGCCATTGATGTCGCCAATGCGACCAAGCCATTGCAAATTCGAAGGTCTTCGCTTCCGCAAAAGCGATCCAAGCTTGGCAATTGCGAAGTTGCCCTCAGATTCACCAACGTCGCAAATGCGACAAATTTCTCGCAATTGCGAAAACATCTCTTGATGTTGTTATGTGTGGCGCACCCCTTTTTCTCGCGAAATCGGGTTTCGACATGTGACAACTCTTTTAAGGAAGGGTGTTAAAAGAGAGTCTCCACCTAATGGGTTTGAGGTGCGTTAGGGAACCTATTTGCAAATAACTCAGGTTTAACCAGTTTGAGTCACTAAAGATCGGGTAAGGGATCAAATTACCTCGAGGAGAAGGTGTTATGCACTCCTTGAGGTCCACAACTATGGGTCCCGGCCGAACTCGAATTATATGAATTAGTCTAAACAAAATAAAATTGGGCAAATAAAGCAATAATTGATTTTTAAAAACAAAGGTGGGGGTCCTAAGCTTTTTTAGCCTAAAGGATCACCCTGTGAAACATAAATAATACTTCGTAACTCCCTTGAGGTGGGGTGTTACTCGTATTATTCAGCGGGCACAAACTGTCATCTCCTGCTACCCGGTTACTATCTTTAAGTTTTTTACCTAAAGCGCACTAGTTGATTCTAAATTGTACCCTATGCGTGCACTACCCGTCCCACACCCATGGTCCAGGAGGCATTTCGACCTCTATCTCGGGGTGGTTCTAGACTTAACTTAGGTTTCTCAAAAATGAGAAAACTAGGCGACATACAAAAATAAGTTGGACTTTCATGTCTAGGCAAATAAGGGCACAAGTAAGCCTCCGCACTTAGACAACAAATGCACGCACACAAGTTAGGCATTTGACGGTTGCAGATTTTAAACAAGTTAAGGTTGTATAATCCTATAGGCATGACCTCTATGTCATTCTGGATTGCAGACAGTTGCATATGTAGAAGCCATTTTCTTGATACGATTTCTAAAAGACTACGCAGTTGCCTACTGATCATAAGTATAAGAGGTTAAACATATAGGCATGATATCTATGTAATTCACGCAGTAACTAACAATGGTAATCACAGGAATATATTCAGCATTGCTTAGTCGAGTCCTATAGGCATGCTTTCTAACAATGATGATTCCACAATGTTGAAAATTAGTACTTGAAAGAAACGAGCAGGATAATAATTAAGACTGACTTTAGATCCTATAGGCATGATTTCTATAGTCATAATTGAGACTGATTTTAGATCCTATAGGCATGCTTTCTAACAGGTAAAAGCAAAACACATTTGAACCAAATAGAGAACCTATAGGCAAGATATCTAAATTTGTAACTAAATAGATTTGAACATAATAACGTATTTTGAGCAAAGTAGAGAACCTATAGGTAGGATTTCTACCCATTTCAATGCAAGTATCAAGATAAACCCATTTTCCCAATTTTACTAGTACCCCCAATTGTTATTACAACAATTATTACAGACCCCAAAATGAATGGAATACGTTACAGAGTAAAATAACTATAGGGAGCCTACAACAGGCCCAAAGATATACCCAGCTAGGCCAGGCCTTCATTTTCATGGTTCTCAACAACCCAGAAATTACATCTCCATCGGCATAAGGCATCCAGAAACCAATTTGATTCACCCAATAGGTAGAAAACATAGTTGAGCATATAGAACCAAGACCCTGGTGTATCAAAGTTCCCAAAGGCTTCAGGAACCCAGGGCAGTGCTCACACTAGGGAGGTTGATAGGTGTCACGACCCCAAATCCTAACCGTTCGTGATGGCGCCTATCATGGAACTAGGCTAGCCGACTACCGCGTGTTCACATTTCCTTTTGA
>ML371209.1:423-25367 GCA_005239525.1 Nicotiana knightiana | reverse complement strand
TTTTTACCCCATTTTTCATATTATCTCCCCAAAAATTTTCCTTCTCCTCTCTTTCCCTCCCTCCCCTTCTCTATCTGTCACTCCCACTGCTGCCCCCACCCACTGCCGGACCACTGCTCGCCGGACCTCCCCTTGTCGTCGCCACTACTCCCCGGACCTCCCCTTGTCGCCGCCACTGCTCGCCGAACCACCCACTGCCGCCCCCCAACCACTGCCGCCTCCCACCACCCTATCTCTCATTCTCCACCTTGAAAAAAGGTAAGTTTCAACTTGAATCTTGAATCTTTTTCTAGTTTTAGTTTCAATTATGTCAACATTGTAGTTTATTGTTTGATTTAGTGTTTCAATTATGTGAACATTGTATTTTATTGAGGATTAGGGTTTAAGGTCTTGTTTTAATTAGATTTGTTAAATAATTTTATTAACTAATTAGTTTAATTAGTGTTGAATTTAGTTTAGTTAGATTTAAATTATGTATTGTCTTTAGGATATGAATTGAACATTTAGGATATGAGTTGAACCTTTAGGATATGAATTGAACATTTAGGATATGAGTTGAACCTTTAGGATATGAATTAATTAACTAAAAACGATTAGGATATGAATTAACTAAATTAATTTGTTCTTGTTTTATTTGTATAGATGGAACATCGTACTTGGATGTACAATAGGAATTATCCTAATCGGTGGGGATTGCGGGAGGAATTTGTAGAAGGTGTTGAGGTCTTTGTTAGACATGCAATGGAACTTCCACCATACCAAAAAGATGGATTAATTAGGTGCCCTTGTGTTAAGTGCGACTGTATGAGGTTTGAAAAACCGGAGGAAGTTAAAGTTCATCTTTATAGGAAGGTGTTTATAGCGAATTACTTTGTGTGAACTTATCATGGAGAGGTCGATGGTAGCAATGGGATATTTCATAACATGGTTGCGGGTGAAAGTAGTAGGTCGGTGGAGAATACAAATTATGATTCTAGAATGCACGATATGGTTGCGGATGCTTTTGGGATGCAATTTGGGAGTGAGCCCACTGAAAACGTTGAACAAACCCCTAATGATGACGCAAAATATTTTTTTTAAACAGTTAGAGGAAGCTAGTCATCCATTAAAGGAAGGAAGTCCGCGCACTGAGTTTTTTTTTGCAGTTAGATTACTAAGTATAAAATCTGATTGGAATATTTCTCAGGCAGCCATGGACTCTTTCATTGACCTTATGACTGAACTAGTTGACCCTGATATCAGCTTACCTGATGATTTCTATAAGGCAAAGAGATTGGTTTCTAAGTTAGGACTTTCGTCAATGAGAATTGATTGTTGTGAAGGTGGTTGCATGTTATATTATAAAGATAATGCAGATTTAGACAGTTGTAAATTTTGCCACAAGCCTCGTTTCAAGAGGCTTTCCAGCGGAAAAATGGTCGCTATCAAGGCGATGCATTATTTACCTCTTATACCTAGGTTAAAGAGGTTATATGCATCGGAAAGTTCTGCTTCTCATATGAGATGGAACTTTGAAAATAGAAGACTACCATGTGTTATGTGTCATCCTTCAGATGGAGAAGCTTGGAAGTACTTTGATAGGACATATCCAGATTTTGCTAGTGAACCAAGGAACATTCGGTTGGGTCTGTGTGCGGATGACTTCACGCCTTTTTCTGTATCTGCGACACCATATTCATGTTGGTCTATCTTTCTTACACCTTATAATCTACCACCCGAGTTGTGCATGACTAGTCCATATATATTCTTAAATTGTATTATCCTCGGTCCACGTAATCTGAAAATTTTGATTGATGTATATTTGCAACCTTTGATTGATGAATTGAAAGAATTGTGGTATGATGGTGTTGAAACATATGACATATCAACCAAGCAGAATTTTAATTTGCGTGCTAATTTAATGTGGACAATTAACGATTTTTCTGCGTATGGAATGTTGTCTGGGTGGATGACTGCTGGTAGGCTAGCTTGTCCGTACAACATGGAACATACTAAAGCGTTCACTTTGAAACATGACCGAAAGCAATCATGGTTTGACTGTCATCGTCGATTCTTGCCTCATGATCATGAGTTTAGAAGGATGAGAAATGCATTCAAAAAGAATACAGTGGAGCTTGATTCTCCACCTCCGATACTTTCAGGTGAGGAAATTTGGGAGAGGGTCCAGCACTTCAGTAATGTTACTGATGTTCCACCTTATAAATTCCTCGGATACGGCCATCGTCATAATTGGACGAAACAGAATATATTTTGGGAGTTGCCTTATTGGAAGGATAATCTTCTCCGTCATTGATATACATAATTGATAATTGGATATATAATATATAATTATATTAAAACTTAAGTACGAAAGGATAATAAAAATTGAAATAGTGTATAGGAATATAAATATTCCTACTTTTATTTGGTCAAAGCCCAATATCATTCATGACAACGCACATCAAAATTACTGTAGTTATTTATACAGCAAATATAACTTGATGATAAAATTAATTACTTTGAACCTGTTTCATGTTGTGCCCCAAAGAGTGTAGAATTTTGTTTTACTTTTACTTTGTCAAGGTTAAATGAACAAAGCACAAGCGTAAATGTCAATGAATTTAAAACGGTAACCTTCCTAACTTTTTCATAATTTGCGTCACTGCTGACATTTATTCTAGTCAAATATTCGACTTCGTGACTACAAAAACTCATTCTAATTTTCTGTTTGAATAAGCCACGTTTGTCCCAAGGAAACTTCAGAGGCATGGTTTAATAAACATCCTCACAACTTGTCAATGCAGCCTACCATTTTGTACCATTAAACATCCACATAACAATTTTCATAGACTTCGCAAAATCTCTCGAATGGCTAAAACTAGCAATCTTGAAAATCATTGCCAAGAGAAGGTGGTTGTAGTAATGGTGCCACTTCCGGCACAAGGTCATCTGAACCAACTCCTCCACCTCTCTCGCCTCATCTCCGCCTATCACCTCCCTCTCTATTACGTCGGAACCACCACGCACACCCGCCAAGCGAAAATTCGAGTTCAAGGGTGGGACCCACATTCCATATCTAACATCCATTTTCATGAATTTTCAACCCCATCTTACGAAATTCCACCTCCTAATCCACAATCCTCAACTAAGTTTCCCTCCCAGCTTATGCCATCTTTTCATGCCACGTGTCATCTCCGTGACCCAATCACTTCTCTTTTACGTGAACTCGCGAGGTGCAACGAACGAGTGATTGTTATTTATGATTCTTTAATAGCTTGGGTACTCCAAGATGCACCTTCTATAGCAAATGTTGAGTGCTATAGCTTTCGTAGCATCTCAGCTCTTACTATTCACTCACTCTCCCGGGAATTTGCTGGAAAATCCATTGAGGCAAACCTTCCTTCAATAGAAGGCTGCTTTACCCAAGAATTCTTAGAATTTTCCAGAGTACAAACAGAGTTCAGGGAACTTGTTAACTCTGGTGATTTATACAATTCTTGCTATGAAATTGAAGGATTGTATCTTGATTTGCTAGCTAAAGAAAAATCTACAAGTCATAAACAATGGGCTGTTGGTCCATTAAATCCAGTGATACTTTCTGACAAAAAAGATTCAAATAAACGCCATAAATGTCTCGAGTGGCTCGACAAACAAGAACCAAATTCTGTCATTTTTGTGTCTTTTGGTACAACGACTTCACTTTCATATAAAGAAATTGAAGTGCTAGCAATTGGGTTGGAACAAAGCCAGCAAAAGTTCATATGGGTATTGCGAGATGCAGATAAAGGAGATATTTTTACAGGGGATGTTAGAAAAGTTGAGTTACCAAAAGGGTATGAAGAAAGAGTGGAAGGAAGAGGACTTATAGTAAGAGATTGGGCTCCACAACTGGAAATTCTGGGGCATTTATCGACAGGCGGATTCATGAGTCATTGCGGATGGAATTCTTGTATGGAAAGTATTTCAATGGGAGTGCCAATAATAGCTTGGCCAATGCATTCGGATCAGCCAAGAAATGCGTTTTTGTTGACGGATATGTTGAAAATTGGCATAGTGTTGAAGGATTGGGCACTCAGAGATGAATTGGTGACTTCAGTTATAGTAAAAGAATGTGTTAAAAGATTGATGGATTCAGTAGAAGGAGATAAGATGAGAGAAAGGGCTGTAGAGTTGAGCAAATCTGTGGTAGATGGTGGTGGCAGTCGCAAGGAGATGGACTCTTTCATCGCTCACATCACAAGATAAATTTTTTACTGTAGTTATTTATACGGTAAATATAAGTTGATGATAAAATTAATTATTTGTACCTGTTTCATGTTGTGTCACAAAGAGCTTAGAAATTTGTTTTACTTTTACTTTGTCAAAGGTTAGATGAACAAAGCACACACGTCAATGTCAATGTTTTCGCTTTCTTTATTTGTTGGGCGGCCGTCCAGTAATTTAAAAATCCTCTGAAATTGAAGTACATTGTATATTTCTAAACTTTACATAGTATGTACTATGTTCTATCCATGGGGAGATGTAGTGTAGAGGCACCGGATTTATTTAAATTCATAATTTTTTACGAAAATTCATTTGAGTTCTGTTCTGGTTCATCTATATAGTTTCTAGAATTCTTAGACTGTTCAAATCGCTTAAATGACAACTATCAATAACTAGCTATAGTAAATGTGAATCAACGATCTGAAAAATAATTTTAAGTTACTTATTGTTATAACAACTTAAAATTGTACTTATAATGTAAATTTTTAATTTTATATTTATATGCTAAATTCTTAAAGCAAATTCTAACCTCTACATTATTTGATTTCTCCATAATAATGAAGCTCAAGAAGATGAAGACAATGCTAAACATGTAGCATTTGACCAAACCTTTAGCTTTCACTCTCGTATTAATTATAAATGAATCTCTTTTCTGTCCCTTACGTATACAATTATTGTATTGACACGTTCTATAAACCTAAGCTTTTCGTCGTCAGACATCCATTAAACAACCTCACATAAGGAGACAAACAATTAAAGCCAATTTAGCTTTCCAATGACTTAGAACATGGGCAAAGGCTATCAATTAGATATTATAGGCAAGTTGGTGCACCTCAATAATAAAATAAATATAGTTTCTATTTTTATGGTAACTTAGAACGAGTTAAAATTGCATGCACTGGTAGGTAATTTTATATTATCGGTGCAATTTAAATGGTTATAATAAATTAATATTCTATTTTTTAAATTGTTTTGTTTTTATTTACTCCCTCTTTTCAATTTAAATGACACATTTTTCTTATTAGTCTGTTCAAAAAAGAATGACACATTTCTATTTAGAAATAATTTAAATTTAAACTTTTTGTTTTACCTACTTTACTATTGGTGAGAAATTTTTATAGCCATATAAATGTTATGATCGTACAAAGTTTTTGCCCCTTAATTTTAGGACTACATATTTTAAAGATTTTTTTTTCTTCTTAAAGTTTGTGCCAAGTCAAAACTATGCTAATCTAAATTGAAACGAAGGGATTAATATATAGAGTTACTACAGTAGTTATATTTTGACTGCTACATTCTGAAAATTCTCCATTTCCATATTTTCTTCAAACTCAAAGATAAATTTATCTGGTAATATGAGCAACAAAGGAATCAACCTCCTTGCGGCTGGCACCATTCTTAACTGATTTCTTCATTGCGCCACTCAACTCTGCCACTCTGCGCCTCAGCTCTATTTGACCAAAAAACTTTTTAAGTCTTTTTGCTGAACTAAATAAAATGATGAGAAAAAAATAAATTCTAATCCAAGATAATTAATTCTAAATCAGAGAATAACAAGCAAGAAAAGCTAAATATGTTTAGGCTTGAGAATCAATGAAGATCCTGAGGGAGGCCTAAAATATGCGATGAGATAACAATCTTGACAGCATTACTTCATAATATAAAGTAAAGGAGAAAAAAAAAAGCAAATTTATCCATCGACGAGACATGTCTTCAATTATTCAATACTGATGATTTCAAGTAAATAGCATGGTTCTGAGCCCTCTCTTCTTTACAAGGTAGACTCTCCGGTCTTTTCCTATTGTGAGTGAAGAGGTGTATGATATTGGAACTATCTCCCTTCCCTTCCTTCCCTCACCTAGTATTTATACAAGGTATTCTTATTTACCCAACGGTCCTTAACCAAGGTACTTAAGTCTTTTGACCGTACTTTAGATTGACCCTCTGAAGCGCCGTAACGTCTACTTCGCCGTGCAGGACTTTTGAGTGTAGGACCTCGGCTGTGGCCGAGGCACTCTCCGCCATAGTGCCTCATAAATACAAATTTGGCTTACTCGCCCCTTTGTCGTTCCTTTTTATGCGGATTTCCTTTTAATCAGATTTTGACCCATACAATTAGTCCTTCCGCCTGTCGGGATCGTCTTTGGGCGAGCTCGATGGGCGGACTTGCCAATTCGAAAGTTTGAGGAATCTGAGCATTTTGGTCGATGGGCGAATACCCCATCGTGAGCTAACGATGTGACGTTTCTAGAGTTGCACCAAACCGCTGCATTAGTTCGAAATGTCATTAATTCGTCATGCATCATTATGGCGCACGTTCTCTGTGTGTTGCGTCGTTTCCCGTGCCCCTTCCATTTTTAAAATGGCGGTGTTTGGTTTTCCTGCTCAGAGTATTTATATCCCTATAAATAGGAGAAAACTTTACATTTGAGTGATGTGCTTCCCAATCGTTCAAAAGAAAGCCCCAAAGCTTTTCTTCTTCTCTTCCAGTTTCTCACATTTCCATTTCTGTTAAAAGTTCTTGTGGCTGCTAACTTCTTTTCCCTATCATTCCCGATCCATGCAATCGAAGAAGTGATGGAGAGTCCATCCTCTAAACTAGATAGAGCTGTTGGTGCCCTCGCGCCGGAGACTGATATACCTCTACACGAAGAGGGGCTGGTTATGGCGGAAGATGAGAGATTTCCAACAATGGATGAGGTCGTTCCTCACCCAGGGAAGGCCAGGACCAATTTTAAGAACCCTCATGAGGACGAGTTCGAACCTGTCATTTATGCAATGGATGTCGCGACACTCACTGCATTTAAGGCCAAATGGAGGATCCCTGATCATATTGAGCTTGTTCCAATGGGTCGTGACATCGTGCATATACACCACCCGGGATATTGCGCATTTTATGTGTACCCGTTCATCATCGGATACACGCTTCCCCTTCCTTCCTTGGAAGTGGATTTTTGCCGTAACTATAAGGTGTGTCCGGCTCAGATCTCCCCGTACATATACAAGCTCTTCCTCATGCTCGTCAAGTACTCGGAGCTGGCTGGTCGGGGGATCTCTCTTGAGCACCTTCTTCACCTCTTCGTTGCGAATTTTCATAGGGGTACAATTATACACCTTCATCAGAGGAACCAAGGGCTTGGTGGTGAAGATGGACGATAAGACCAATCGCCATTTTTGGGAGAATTTCTTCTATGTGAAGAAGGAGCGCGTGGTGTCGAACCCTGAGGGGTTTCCTGAGATGTGGAACTTCGCCCATAAGTTTCTCTTTCTTTTTCTCTCTTCTCATTTTAGGAAAAAGGTTGTCTGTTGCTCCCCTCTGTTGATCTGTTCGCCTTTTTTTTGTTTTTGTAGCCGAGAGGGAACCTCCTCCATTAGTTGCCACTATCTGCAAGTGGGTGAGTTAGGTTTTTCCCCATACGGTGGGGATTTGTGAATGGTCACCGTTCCATGAGAGGTTTTGGCGCAAGCCTTCCGCTGGTGAGTCATCTCGTCGCGCCCTCAGACACTTTGATTTTTACTCTATATTTTCCTTCCTTCTTATATCCTCTTCTGGTCAACTTTTTCTTATTGGCAGGTCGGAGGGGGGGCGAGGGCTCCCATCCTTGATTTCCGTCTGTTGGATTCTTCGGCCAGGCATGTAACAATAGTGATTACAAATGAGGGTGTTCGGGCTCTGGCTACTTCGTAGACCGTGTCCACGCCCGGGCCTGGTCATTTGGAGGCTGCTCCTCTATTGGATACTCTGGCTCTCACAGTTCATTTGGCTGACGAACCATCTCAGGGTGATGACAAGGAGGCCCCGTCAAAGAGACGGAGGACAATGTCAGAGGGGGTGTCATCAATTGGGATGGCTTTGAGGGGCGACCCCATTTTGGGGGTGTCTGAAGCTGGCGGTGATGCTAGTTTCGGCGTAGGGTCCAAATCTTCTTTGGGCACGGAGGTGGTGCCCGTTTCGGGTGTGGAGGAGACTGCCGTGGTAGGAGGGAATAGTTTGGAGGCCGATGTGATCGTTCAGAGCGGTCCATCGACATCTCAACAGGTCCGTGCCTCCTCTTCAGCCAATGAGAGGGCGAAGGGTGTGATTGTAGATTATTATGAATCCGATTCGGATATCGACCCCGAGGACATGATGATGTTTGAGGAAGGGTTTACCCAGGTCGACGTGATTGCAGAATGTCCTTCACGTGTGCTCGAGATTCCATCGAATTACAATCAGCGATGTCGTCGTGTCATAAGGTGTAGCTGGGATGGCTTTGAGGGTAAAATCATTGCTTTTTTCCTCATTTCACACCTCCCCCTTTGGTGACCCTTTCTTTTCCCTCCTCTTTTTCCTTTCAAGACTTTTATCTTGGAGGCCGAGAGTGCTCGTCGAGCGGAGACGCGGGCTGCTGTCTTTCCAAAAATGGCTGTGAAATATCGCCGTTATCGCGACAAGTTCCGTGAGATGCATGCGCTGCTCAGGGCGGGTGACATCCATCAATCTCTTAAGGAGGAGTTTGAGCAAAAATATGAGGACCTGGTGCGGTCCATCGGCAAATGCATCGAGCTTGAGGGGCTTCTTAGGGACAAAGAAGAGGAGCTTTAGGTGGGAAAGAGGGTTGCGGATGAGTGTGTCGATCTCCAGGCGAAGGTGGTGGCCTTACGGGCGAAGCTTGATCATAACGCCACTGGAGTTGCCGAACTGAGTGTAGAATGGTCGGAGAAGGTGGATGAGTTTGAGATTAAGGTGACTGAGTTGGAGAGGGCCGAAGGAGCCTGAGTGGCGGCTTTAGCGAGGGCAACGGCGCTGGAAGACACTATCCGCATTCTCAGGTCTGAGCGTGAGGCTGAGATGGAGACGGCTTCACTGAGGGAGGTATGGATCGAGGAACAAATCGGCGTGTTCGAGCGAGATGTCTCGATCCTGGGTGACCAAGTTTTGGCTCTCGAGACTGAAAAGGCGCAATTGTTGGCTCAAGCTCCTCCTCAAGTACCTGCCTCTGTTGCCGTCCCCCGCCATTTGTACGAGATGTGGATTCATGTTGAGGCCCAGCGGGACATATATAAGGGCTTGTTGGCGGTGGGGAGCGTTCCTGAGGCCGTTTTTGAAGATGCTCGTGTTAAAGAACGCGAGGCTCGTCTTGCCTGCGACTATGACCCTACGACACCAGAGGCCGATGGAGATGTTGAGATCGAAGATGGGCTTACTTATGATGATGACAGTACAAGAGGGGATGATGGTAGAGATGAAGCCGCTGGACCGAGCGGGGAGAAGGGTGGTGGCGTGGATAGTGTTGAGTGAAGACTTTGTAGCTTTTGTGTACTTAGCTTTTTATTCTTTTCTTCGTTGTTTCTTGTTTTCTTTTTGTGGAGGACCGCTTTTGGCCTTTTGCAAGACGTTTTTGCGTATGTACCTTTTCTGCATAAGATAGTCGGTTTGTCTTTGGTTGTATATCTCTGGATTTTCTTTCTGAAAAGATCTTTGGATTTTCTCGTGATGAGTCCCTGAATTTTAGTTGAGAACTTGGGCGAAGTCGAGTTTCATTTGTTAATTTGGGCGAGGTCAAATTTTTACTTGTTAGTTCGAGCGAGGTCGAACTTCATCGTGTTAGTTCGAGCGAGGTCGAAGTTTACTATGTTAGTTTGAGCGAGATCGAGATTTACTTTGTTAGACTTTACTATAGTTTTCTAAAGTTGAATGAAAGTCGATACTTCACTTGCACTTTAACNAGAGATTTCGGACCCGGAGCGGGTACGTTTCATTACCACGAAGTTGAAGAAAACAAAAAGGCAGGTTTATGGTGAGCACATGTACGACAGAAGAGGGAGCTGGAGGAGAAGCGCTACGAAGAACAAGAAGTTCTGAAGTTTAAGGATTAATTTCTACCAGGTGATGTCGAAGCGGAATTCATAAATAAGTTTAAGAATCTGAAACAAGGTTTTTAAAAAATTTCTATGAGAAAGTACATGAAGGAGTTTAACCTATTGTCTCTACGATGTAGTGTGAAGGAGGAAGACAAAAGGCAATATACGAGCTGACTTTCGAGCGAGGTCGAATGTGACCCATAATGAGTTCGAGCGAGGTCAAACTTTGACTTGTTAATTCGAACGAGGTCAAATTTTACTTTCGCTTGGCGATGGCCGGGGACCTCATAGAAATGAATTCAAACGAGGTCGAATTGTGACCCGTAATGAGTTCGAGCAAGGTCAAACTTTGACTTGTTAATTCGAACGAGGTCGAATTTTACTTTTGCTTGGCGATTGCCGGGGGCCGCATGGCTGTAAATTCGAACGATGTCGAATTGTGACCCATAATGAGTTCGAGCGAGATCGAACGTTGACTTGTTAATTCAAACGAGGTCGAATTTTACTTTCGCTGGGCGATGGCCGGGGGCCACATGGGTGTGAATTCGAACGATGTCGAATTGTGACCCATAATGAGTTCGAGCGAGGTCGAATTTTGACTTTTTAATTCGAACGAGGTCGAATTTACTTCACTTGGCGATGGCCAGGGTTCGCATGGGTGTGAATTCGAATGACAGAGCAGTGTGATAGAATATGAGGATCCAAAAAACTATATAGAGACCAGTATCTATATTAGTTTTCACAGATTATACTTGTATAACAGAATATAAATGATGCAGGGAACTTTTACGTGGAAAATTCCCGGCTCAATGGGATTAAAAACCACAACCTACATTTGTAGGATTTCAACTTCACTATGAGCAACCTTTTAGATTACAAACTATGCAACCTAAGAATTAACTCCTTAATCCCTCACTAACTTGTAATACTCCTATTACAAGCTAGTTTATAATGCACCTATTACAAAGACTTCAACACATGACTAGCTCTAGCCACAACACAAATACTAAAGTTTATGATTTACAAGAGTTTCCTAATCAGTGCTTCTAGACAAGCTAAGTAGGAATTATAATGAAGAACTATGACAAAGTCACAACTCTACCGAGGACATACAAAGACTTGATGTAGGAACTGGACCGTAGCAGCGGTGTACTTTGTTCTTCATGCACTTAAGAATTGTGTTCTTAATTATCAATAGCTTGGAGTGCTTGAATGGATTCTCAAGTGTTCAAGTGATGTTTTGTTGTAAGATTAATGTTAATACAATATGGATGACATCACTTGAATGATGTTAGCTATAAATGGTACAAGGTCCTTCCCAATAGAAATGACTGTTGCACTGTGCTGTACTATTTACGTGTACAGTGCAGTCAGTCATTTTGCAGCTGTGGAGAGTTGACTTCGTAGGGTACCCCAAGATCACTTGCTCCCTGTGTTGATTCTTTATCTTCTGAAGTTCTGACAACTCTTTCTAGCTTGAATCAGGTATTTAGGCTGTGTATCAAAAGCGAATCAGGTTCCTTATCCGATTATTATCAATAAGTGTTTTAGATCATCAAAATATAAAACGAAAGTACTTATAACGTATCACAGTAAACACAGAAATTGAGTGGAAACAGTAACATTCTGTTTTGGGCAATGAAACTGCATCTTGAACAACCCGGTACATAACTGCGTTATGGGTTAAACGGATTTAACTAAATTCGTGTAACAAAGCGTAAATATATATTCCTATTATTAAAAGTTGTATTCATCATGATTAAATTCTGAACCCGCTTCCATGTACCTGAGTCACTAATGACCACTGTCCTATATGTGCTTGAGATTTCTCGCAAAAAATCGCGAATAGGCTCACGAAGTAGCAAAGTGGATGTGAAAAATGAGCCAATTTTCTCCATTATTGACTCACCAGAGGAGTTCGTAAGAGTAGAGGAAGAACTAGAAGGTACAAGGTCATGAAATTGGATGGTCTAAAAATCAAGAATGTCCCAACGACATACTCGAAGCTTTGCTTGTCGATTACTAGTGCTAGTGCCTAGGAAATATATGGGAAATGGGAATGTTGTAAGATGAGAGGAAACGAGAGAGATCGAGGAGGGGATTGAGATGTCCTTGTTCTAAATATGGCACTATTACTACTGCTATTTGAGATGCTTCATTAGAAATTTGGCCATGTTTTTTCAGATCTAAGGGGTTCGCCATTGAAGAGGTTTGAAGTTTTCTGTAGTCTTTGTAATGTAGAGTGGTCAAACATAAAGGAAATTTTAAAATTTTATAAGCTAAGGATGTGTTAGCTTATTATTTTCTTATTAGAATAAGACCTTATCCCAATTTTAATCATTCTCATATACTGAAGAATATTTTTTCCATTTGGTTGTATTACTTAAATCTTCAAACGTATGGCATGTCAAACTGCTAAATTTGGAGTGCCCAACAAATGAGATTTTGTAAGTTCTTGCTAAATAATGCATAGTTCAAAGGTTTTTATTGTACTAATTCCTTTTGTTCAGGAGTTACATGATGCTATTCAAAACTAAAAAGAAAAGGAAGGAGAGACAATGGTGCTTATTTTTGGTAAACTGGGTCAATTGATCTTTAGACATTCTCAATAAACAAACTAAATATTATGGGTGGTGGTGGTGTTAGGGATACAGTTGATATGCTCTAGATCCAATCTCATATTTGATGATTAGAACATATTTTGTGAATGTTATTTGATATAAAATATATTGCCTTTGATATTCTTTTATCATAGTTATTATTAATTGTTTGATTGAAGGGGAACCTTGACGTAACTAGTAAAGCTGCTGCCATGTGACCAGGAGGTCACGTGTTCAAGTTGTGGAAACAGCCTCTTGCAGAAATGCAAGGTAAGACTGCGTTCAATAGACCCTTGTGGTCCGGCCCTTCCTCGGACCCCACGCATAGAGGGAGCTTAGTGCACCGGGCTGTCTTTTTTTAACTATTAATTACTTGATTAATTTAATAAGGTCCTTGATTAAATTTTGAGATTTTTCATCGTGATAGAGATCATGATAATGAGAGTAAAGTCTCTTACAATTTAATCTAAATTTGTTCTTGATCGTACGATTATTAATTTGGACATTAGTAATCCGGTTAGATCAATATTTATGTGATTGTCTTTATGGGATAAAGATTAGTTGATCTCATTAACTAAATCACATAAATAGATGATGCATACAGATATATGATCATTGAACCGACCCACTGGATGATACTCTTTGTACACCTAAGGATTACCTCTAACTCTTTGTGGCAACCAGCCTCTAGCTGTTGCAAACACTTCAAGTTAACTCTAGCTTGAATACTGCACTCAAAGTACCTAGTACAATTGCTTCTAGATAAAGCTGAAAGGTACAACTCAAAAACCATACTACAATGAAACTAAAATAAATGAAAGACACTTGGAACTGGTTCTATCTGGTTCATATAGCTTCAGTTTCGCACACTTGAATTACACAGGAATTGCTTGCAAAATGCCTTGCTATTTTGCTCTCAACTCACGTTTAACTTTAGCATTTATACGTACCTGTAAAATGAGAACATCCTGCACTATATGTGAGCATGTAATTTTTCACCTATTAAATACTCCTACAAAATTTGATAAATAATTTTATTTTATAAATTTTTGTTGAATTTTAGTGTTTGTTTGTAAATTATTTGCGTTGTATGATCATATTTCATCTTTTAAATTTATACAATATAAAATAATAACAAAAGTATTTTAAAATTCTTATTATCTTGCATAATTAGATTTTTGATTAGTGATATACTTATTTGCATAATATAATCATTTTACTAAGGAAAATTACAAAATTTGTTCACTAAATAATTATAGGTTTTAATTTAATGGTTTCACTTTTTAATTCACTCATTAGTTAATTTATAATTAGATGAAACTAGGTTAAAACTAATTAATACTTTTTAGAATTTTAATTAGAATTAACTTAATTGGTTAATTAACCTAAGTTTGCTAAAAAGGAAAAAGAACCAGCCTGGGCCATTTCCCCAAGCCCAAATCCCCCTCCCAGTACCCATTTCACCAGGCTCAAATCAGCCAACCCGTACAAAAACGCCCCACTAAATCGAGCAGCGTTGTTTCCCTTGTCAATCCCAACCGTTGATCTTTGATGATCCAACGGTTGTGAACTCCCTTTTCTCTCACTATTTAACTATCCTAACCATACCCACCCCCCTCAGAACTCACCACCCTAACACCCTAACAGCCCCCTCGTCTCTCTATAACCCTCACCATCCTCTGCTGTCCGGAAATCGTCTGCCGGTGGCGGAACACCTCCAAATTAGGTCAAAATTATACCAGATAATCCCCTTCCTCCCCTCAACCCCAATCTCTTGTCTATTTCTCCAAAAACACCACCAAAATCCGGAACTTTTAAATCTAAAAAATTCGAAACCCTAAAGTCGACCCCAGTCAAATTAGAAGGAAGTAACAGCTCAAACTTACATGAGTTAATAGCTCTTGATAAGAGATATTGATTCATGTGGGTTTGGCTCATTTCAAAACCCCGCCGAAGTCCGACCAAACTTCTCCCATTAACCGGTATCTCTTGAAACTTCACTTTTTTAATTTATTTACTAGTTTGAATATGATTCTGAAATCACTAGCCTAGGTTCTTAGTTTTAGATTTTTAGTTTCTGATTTTTTTACTAATTGACTTATGTGTTCCTTTCTTTGATGTTAAACACTGCTTTAAATTTCATTTTAGGTTTAGTTGTTGATTTTCACATGACTCGATTAATGTTAGTTTATATTCTAGGTTTTTCAGTGTTTTCTTCTTTTTTTTTCTGACTGTTTTTCTCTTGTGAAATAACTTATGTGTTAATTAATCGCCACTTTAGTTAAACCTGCATGTTTAGGTCTATTTAAAATGGTAATTTAGGTTAATCCTAATTTTTGTTACTTAATACCAAACTAATTAGTCTGGGTTTTCATATGCCTTTCATAACTTGTTTTCTTCATCTTTTGTTATTTTGTTATCTTAGAAATCAGGCATATAAAGTGAATTTCTGATTTTACCATTTAATTGGTTCTACTGCTCATGTTAGGTTTTATACTGTTTTCTAGAATATTTAATCTCCTGAAATATAATTAGTCATGCATGCTTTAGATTGTTTGAAATTAGTTGATTCTTGATTTATTTTGCTTAGGTTCAAATAATGTCCTTTGCATCCTTCTTTTATTTTTTTATAGTCATTTAACGTTTGATTCTGATAATCTTAACATATCTGTCTTCTCTTTAATCTGATTCTTGTCAACTTTCTGATTTTTAGGTTAATGAATTTAGGTTCATGTACCCCCTGATTCTCATTCCCCTTTCCATTAGATGCTATTATAAGTTTATTTGTTGATCTTTTCTTCGTGTGCATTGATTTTAGTTTGGTTTAAGAATTCAGATTTTTCCTAAAATAGTTTATTAGGATTAATTAACTAGCCTCCCTTTTAGTCTAATCCTACATGTTTTAGGTATGATGACCTAATAATTAGCCATGAATTCAAATGCCTCTAACTAGGTTATTGATTCTCAGTTTAGTTATGGTTTAAATTTGGCCTTTGTAATTCATTGACTTTGACCTTTAGGTTAAAAAACCTATTAGTCACTTATGTGCGATCATGGATTAGTAATCACACTCGTTTAGGGATTTATTCTGATTTGTTAATAATCTTTAAAAGTGAATTTTTGATAATTGGCTAACTTAGGCTAATATTTTCTAAAATAGACAACTGACTCCTAACTTAGATAACTAATTAAGTATAATTTCTAAGTCTAATTGCTTAATAGTAAAATCATTTGGATTAGTTAGTCTAAGTCCTGAAATAAACTCATTTAGGTCCAAATAATTATCTTGTTTAGTTCTACTCAATCTCACTTTTGAAAAGTAAGTTTCAAATTTCTTCATTAGTGTTAATTACCTAATTAGTATAAAATTAGATAACCTGATAAATGACTTAACCCTTAATACTAAAGGGGTAATTTTATGGGGTATTTCAGGGTAGTTTAGGTATTCTAAGTGAAGTATATTGGCTGTAACAATTCAAAAAACTTCTAGATTAAAGATAAACATCAAAATAAAATAGGAAAAGCATTAAATCAGATATTTTAAATAAAAACAATAATTTTTCAAAGGTAGAAAAGGGCTGTAAATAGGAGAACCTTCTTGTAACAACCCAGTAGGTCGTTTTGAGAGTTAGCGCCCCGGACCCCTAATAACTATTTTTCCCATGTCTATTTCTGCTTTTGGGACTTGTTGGAACATTGAGTGGTGAAATTCGGAGAGTTATTGGACACATAGTCCTTATATGTAAGTTTAAGCCTTAGAAATCAGACCGTAGTTGGAACTGTGGGAAAACGGGTATGTAATGAGATTACGTCGACTCCGTTAGCTCCGTTGGGTGATTTTGGAATTAGGAGCATGTCTGGAATATGCTTTCGAGGTCTCTAGTGGATTTAGGATTGAAATGGCGAAGGTTAGAATTTCGGCGATTTCGGCCGATAGGTGAAATTTTGATATCGGGCTCAGAACAGAATTTCGAGAGTGGCTGTAGGTTTGTTGTATCATTTGTGACCTATGTGTAAAATTTGAGGTCATTCGGACTAGTTTTGATGTGTTTCGACATCGGTTATAGATTTTGGAAATTTCATAAGTTCTTAGGCTTGAATCCATGTATAATTGGTGATTTTGGTGTTATGTTATGTGTTTTGGAGGCTCGACTAAGTTTGGATAAGGTATTAAGACTGGTTGGTAAGTTTGGTTGAGGCCCCAGGGGCCTCGGCAATGTTTCATATGCTCAACGGGTGATTTTTGAACTTGGAGAACAACTGAAATATTTTTGGTTCTGGTGTATCGCACATGCGATGGACACGCAGGCGCGGAAGAGAGCCTCGCAGGTGCAGACTTGGTCAAGTCAACCAGTCTCGCAGGTGCGATTGAGATTCTGCAGTGCGGAGGCACAGATACGGCCAATTGAATGCAGGTGCGGCCCCAGGCCTTTTAGTGGGTTTTTCCACCTGTGATGGATATTCCGTAGGTGCGGACTGCAGGTGCGGAAATCGTTGGGCAATTATATCAGATTCTAGGGCTTGAATTTCATAACTTCTAAAATTATTTGGAGCTCGGGTGTGGGCGATTTGGAGTGAGTTTTGAGGAAAAACTTCATAGATAACAATTCCTAACCCTATTCATTTCGTATATCGTTAATCTATGGCCATTTCTTCCGTGCAATTAAGGGATTAGGTAAAAAATCATGCAAATGGGAAGAAGTTTCCATAATTAGAAAATTCGAGAATTTAATATGATTTTGTCGTCGGTTTTCGATGATTCTTGTTTGAGTGAGTTCGTGAGTGAATGGGTGTTCTAAATTTTTAACTTTCACTCAAACAAGAATCATGTGAGTGAATGGGTGTTCTAAATTTGTAACTTTCACTTGATTTCGAGACGTGGGCCCGGGGGACTTTTTGGGCGATTTTCCTAAATTCGCGTATTATCCTCGAGCTTATTAGCTATTTTGATTCCTTAAAGTGATATTTACATTATGCAATCGAATTGAATAGATTTGATCCATTCGGAGTCAGATACTCATGGCAAGAGCGTGGTTTCGAGTTGAGTAGTGCAGTCGAGGTAAGTGGCTTGCCTAACTCTGTGTTGGGGACTTTCCCTAGGCTATTTTTAATACCGGTATATGTTGATTGGGCGCTGTGTGCGTGAGGTGACGAGTACGTACATGGGCCATTGTTGCTAAAACTCAATTTTTCCCTCCGTGACTTAAATCATTTCAGTCTTATTTTACTGATTCATGTATCGACTATGTCGCTTAGATTAGGAAATAGCATGCCTACCTGTCTTACTTGAATTTTTCCTAGTTATTACTATATGTACCATGTTTAGGTAGTTTTATTCATATTTTTGCCTGCGATTTTCTTGAACAGTTTTAAATAAACAAAATTATATGTTGTATTTGTACTGCATTGCATATTTAAATTGGGACTACGAACGAGATTCCAGGAGCTTTCCCCTTGTACTACATTGCATATTTAAATTGGGACTACAGACGAGATTACGAGAGCTTTCCCCCTGTACTGCATAGCATATTTAAATTGGGACTACGGACGAGATTCGGGGAGCTTTCCCCCTGTACTGCATTGCATATTTATATTGGGACTACAAACGAGATTCCAGGAGCTTTCCCCCTATACTGCGTTGCATACTTGTTACTGTGATATATTTTGTGCTAAGCCGGGGGCTCTCTGTTATTATTTTCTTTTAGCTCATTGTTTCTACTGATTTTCTTCAGCTTATTATATCTCTTTGTTCAAAGTTTAAACTGTTTTTACTATAAAAATCTAGTAGAGCCTTAACCTGACCTCGTCACTACTTGACTGGGGTTAGGCTTGGCACTTACTGGGTACCAATTTGTGGTGGACTCATGCCCTTTCCTGCACATATTTTTCGTGTGCAGATCCAGGTACCAACGCTTAGTTTCGTGGCTAGGGGTCCGAGTAGCAGCTTTTAGGAGACCGAAAGGTAATTTTTCCGCGTCCGCAGAGTCCTTCGAGTCACCTTCCACTCCAGATTTAGATAGATTTCTTTTTTTTTTTTTTATGTAAATTCTCGCTTGTTGTTTAGAGCTACTTTAAGACAGAGCTTGTGACTAAAGTGATATTCCGGGTTTTGGGAAAGTTGTATTTTGTATGTGTCAAGTGACGATGTTTCATTGTAGACTCACTTATTTCATCTTTATTTTTATTGCTTTTATTTTAATATGTATTTCCGCAATTAGGCTTACCTAGTCGTAGAGACTAGGTGTCGTCACGATGCCTTCGGAGGGGAAATCGGGTCGTGACAAGTTGGTATCAGAGCGTCTAGGTTTATAGGAGTCACAAGACACAAGCTGATTTATTAGAGTCTCGCAGATTGGTGCGGAGACGTCCGTATCTATCTTCAAGAGTCTATGTAACTGTTAAGAACAATCATATTTCTTTAATTTCCTTTTCGTGTGAGTTATTGACATCAAACTTTTTTTTCTAAATTCTATTTTATTCTTTCCCACAGATGGTGAGGACTCGTACTGGGAGGACCGACGACCAGGCACCCGAGCCCCCTTCTAGAGCCGCCAGAGGCCGGGGCTAGGGTAGAGGCCGACCGCGCAGTGCAGCCCGAGCACCGGCAAGAGCAATGGCAGCCCCAGCTAGAGAGCCGACACAGGAGGTCCCTATTGCTGCTCCAGCCTTGCAGGAGACTTTCGCTCAGTTCATGAGCATGTTCAGTACTCTAGCATAGTCTGGACTATTTCCGATAGCTCCCGCTATATCTCAGGCCGGGGAGGAGCACAGACTCCCGCAACCCACACTCCTGATCAGAGGGGCCAGGTTGATCAGGACCCGGAGTATATTCCTATGCCTCCAGTGGCTCCAGTTTAGCATGATACTAGGGCAGCTGCTTCTAAGGCCGAGCAACTCAGACTTGAGAGGTACAAGAAGTACCACCCACCTACTTTCAACGGACTAGCTTCAGATGATGCTCTGGGATTTATTGAGGAGTGTCATCATTTTCTCCGCACTATGGGCATTGTGGAGACCAGTGGGGTTTTTTTCACCGATTTTTAGCTGAGGGGAGCGGCATATCAGCGGTGGGGGGGCCTATGAGTGGAGTAGTCTGGACGAGGAAGCCTCACTCACTTGGACTCAATTTTCAGAGATGTTTCTGTGAGAGTATGTTCCTCAGAGCCTCAGGGATACTTGGAACGCAGAGTTTGAGCAGTCGCGCCAGGGTACTATGACTGTGTCGGAGTATGCAGTCCTTTTAGCGAGTTAGCTCAACATGCACCAACCTTGGTTTCCACAGTCAGAGAGCGGGTTCGTCGCTTCATTGAGGGACTCCATCCTAGCATTCAGACCATCATGGCCAGAGAGTTGGAGATGGATATCACTTACCAGCAGGCAGTGAGTATTGCCAGGAGAGTAGAGGGCATGTTTACCCGTGACAGAGAGGAAAGGGAGGCCAATAGGTCTCGAGAGACTGGCCATTTTTCAGGAGCTCGTGCACTAGCAGAACGTCACGGTAGGGGCTTTGTGGGTCGCCCTGTTCATTCAGCCCTTCCAGCAGCCAGCGGTATTCCAGCTCCTCCTAGACCTCAGGAGTTCTATTATGCACCGCCAGTATCCAATATGCCTCCAGTTCGAGGTGCTATTTTTGGCCAGCCCAACAGGCCAGCTCCTATTCAGTCTCAGCCGCAGCATCCTCCGAGGGTTTTTTTGAGTGTGGTGACACTCGTCACTTGATTAGAGATTGCCCCAGGGCCAGGAGGGGTGCACCTCCATTGTCTTATCAGCCTCCACGTGCTCCGCCGGGTCCTCTGGATATTCTTCCATCCCCAGCTGCCACTCCACCTCCTCAGCCAGCTCGAGGTAGGGGTCGGGGAGGTAGAGGTCGCCCTAGAGGGGGAGGCCAAGCCAGATACTATTCCCTTCCATCCTATTCTGAGGTTGTTGCTTCAGACTCAGTCATCATAGGTATTGTCCCTGTCTGCCATAGGGATGCATCAGTATTATTTGATCTAGGCTCTACGTATTCATATGTGTCCTCTTATTTTGCTCCACATTTGGGTATATCTCAGGATTCTTTAAGTTCCCCTATCTATGTATCTACTCATGTGGGAGACTCTCTAGTTGTGGACTGCGTATATCGGTCGTGTTTGATTTCTCTTAGTGGTTTTGAGACCAAGGCTGATTTATTATTACTCAGCATGGTAGATTTTGATGTTATCTTGGGCATGGACTTGTTGTCACCCCATTATGCTATTCTTGATTTTCACGCTAAGATCGTGATGCTGGCTATGCCAGGCTTGCCAAGATTTTAGTGGAGAGGTACCTTAGAGTATCCTCCCCGCAGGGTCATTTCATTTCTTAAGGCTCAGCAGATAGTTGAGAAGGGGTGTGATGCGTACTTGGCCTATGTGAGAAATGTCAATGTTGATGCCCCTCCAGTTGAGTCAGTTCTATTAGTGAGGGACTTTCCTGATGTATTCCGAGCTGATCTTCCGGGTTTGCCGCCCAACAGAGATATTGATTTCGGTATTGATTTGTTGCAGGGCGCTCAGTCCATTTCTATCCCTCCTTACCATATGGCTCCTCCTGAGTTGAAGGAGTTGAAGGAGCAATTATAGGAGTTACTTGATAAGGGTTTCATCAGACCTAGTGTATCACCTTGGGGTGCTCCAGCATTATTTGTGAAGAAAAATGATGGTTCTATGCGTATGTGTATTGATTATCGACAGTTGAACAAGGTCACTGTGAAAACAGGTATCCTTTGCCTCGCATTGATGATTTATTCGACCAACTACAGATTTCCAGAGTATTCTCCAAGATTGACTTGCGTTCTGGATATCATCAGTTGAAGATTCAGGAGCCAGATATCCCCAAGACTGACTTCATGACCAGATATGGCCACTATGAGTTTCTTGTTATGTCATTTGGGCTGACCAATGCCCCCAACAACTTTAATGCGTTTGATGCACAATGTGTTCTGACCTTATCTTGATTCCTTTGTCATTATGTTTATTGACGACATCTTGGTGTATTCCCGATCACAGGAAGATCATGAGCAACATCTAAGGACTGTTCTTCAGACTTTGAGGGAGAAGAGATTGTATGCCAAATTCTCTAAATGTGAATTCTGGCTTGACTCAGTGGCATTCTTGGGCCACATAGTGTCTTGGGATGGGATCAAGGTAGATTCAAAGAAGGTGGAGGCGGTGCAGAGTTGGCCTAGACCTTCATCAGCTACGGAGATCCGCAGTTTCCTTGGTTTGGCTGGGTACTATCACCGTTTTGTGAGGGGTTTTTCGTCCATTACAACATCGATGACCATGTTGACTCAAAAGGGTGCTCCGTTTAGGTGGACTGAGGAGTGTGAGGAGAGCTTTCATAAGCTCAAGACAGCGCTGACTTCAGCTCCAATGTTGGTATTGCCTACGAATTCAGGGTCCTATACCGTTTATAGTGATGCTTCGAGGATTATCCTCGGAGAGGTGTTGATGAAGGATGGTAGGGTGATTGCCTATGCGTCCAGATAGTTGAAGGTGCATGAGAAGAACTATCAAGTTCATGATCTCGAGTTGGCAGCGATTGTTCACGCCCTGAAGATATTGCGTCATTATTTATACGGTGTTCCCTGTGAGATTTTCACCGATCACCAGAGTTTGCAGCACATATTCAAGCAGAAGGACCTCAATATGCGCCATCGGAGATGGTTGGAGTTGCTAAAGGACTATGACATCACTATATTATACTACCAGGGGAAGGCCAATGTGGTGTCTGACGCCGTGAGTCGCCGGGCGGAGAGTTTGGGGAGTTTTGCATATCTTCCGGCAGTTGAGATGCCCTTAGCCTTAGATATTCAGTCCTTAGCTAGTTGGTTCGTGAGGTTGAATCTTTCGGAGCCTTGCCGAGTTGTAGCTTGTGTGATGGCTCGGTCTTCTCTTTATGACCGCATTCGAGAGTGCCAGTATGATGATCCCCACCCTCTGGTTCTTCAGGACAGGGTTCGGTGAGGTGACGCCAGGAATGTGACTATAGGAGATGACGGTTTGATGAGGATGCGGGGTCGGATCTGTGTTCCTAATGTGGATGGGCTTCGGGAGTTGATTCTGGAGGAGGCCCATAGCTCGCGGTATTCCATTCATCCGGGTACCGCGAAGATGTACCAGGATCTGAGACAACACTATTGGTGAAGAAGGATGAAGAAGGATATAGTGGAGTTTGTGGCCAAGTGTCTCAACTGTCAACAAGTCAAATATGAGCATCAGAGAGCCGAGAGGGTTACTTCAGCAGATTGAGCTTCCAGAGTTGAAGTGGGAGCGGATCACCATGGACTTTGTGGTTGGACTTCGAGGACTAAGTCAGCCCATTTCATTCCGGTGTTGACTACATACTCCTCCGAGAGGTTGGCAGAGGTTTATATCAGGGAGATTGTTCGCATCCACGGTATTCCATTATCTATCATTTCAGACAGAGGTACACAGTTCACTTCACGGTGCTGGAGAGCCGTTCAACAGGATCTAGGCACCAGGGTAGAGTTGAGTATATCCTTTCACCCTCAAACGGACGGGCAGTCCCAGCGCACGGTTCAGATTCCTGAGGATATGCTCCGTGCCTATGTGATGGATTTCAGAGGGTCATGGGAACGATACTTGCCACTTGCATAGTTTGATTATAATAACAGCTACCAGTCCAGCATTCAGATGGCACCGTATAAGGATTTGTATGATAGACGGTGCCGGTCCCCAGTGGGATGGTTTGAGCCCGGCGAGGCCCAATTGTTGGGTACAGATTTGGTCCAGGACGCCCTGGACAAGGTGAAGGTGATTCAGGAGAGACTTCGCGTAGCTCATTCTAGGCAGAAGAGTTATGCGGACTGGAAGGTTCGTGATTTGGCATTTATGGTTGGTGATCGGGTTTTGCTTTGGGTATCGCCTATGAAAGGCATCATGAGGTTTGGGAAGAAGGGTAAGATGAGTCCAAGATTTATTGGCCCTTTTGAGGTGTTGTGACGTGTTGGGGACGTTGCTTATGAGCTAGCCCTACCTCCCAACCTAGTAGGGGTTCATCTGGTATTTCACGTCTCCATGCTCCGGAAGTATCACGGTGACCCGACTAATGTTTTGGATTTCAGTTCAGTCCAGTTAGACAAGGATTTATCATATGTTGAGGAGCCAACAACTATATTGGATAGACAGGTCAGAAAGCTCAGGTGAGAGGATATTGCGTCAGTAAAGGTTAAGTGGAGGGGTCAGCCGGTCGAGAAGGCAACTTGGGAGACCAAGCAGGATATGCGCAGTCAGTACCCTTATCTTTTCACCACTTCAGGCATGTCTCTATACTCGTTCGAGGACGAACGATTTTATTAAGAGGGAGAGAATGTAACGACCCGGTAGGTCGTTTTGAGAGTTAGTGCACCGAACCCCTAATAACTTTTTCCCCATGTCTATTTTTGCTTTTGGGACTTATTGGAACGTTGAGTGGTGAAATTCAGAGAGTTTTTGGATACATAGTCCTTATATGTGAGTTTAAGCATTAGAAATCAGACTGTAGTTGGAAATGTGGGAAGACGGGTCCGAAATAGGATTACGTTGACTCCGTTAGCTTCGTTGGGTGATTTCGGAGTTAGGAGCGTGTCTGGAATATGCTTTCGAGGTCTGTAGTGGATTTAGGCTTGAAATGGCGAAGGTTAGAATTTCGACAATTTCGGCCGATAGGTGAGGTTTTGATATCGGGATCAGAATGAAATTTCGAGAGTGGCTGTGGGTCCGTTGTATCATTTTTGACATGTGTGTAAAATTTGAGGTCATTCGGACTAGTTTTGATGTGTTTCGGCATCAGTTGTAGATTTTGGAAATTTCATAAGTTCTTAGGCTTGAATCCATGTATAATTGGTGATTTTGGTGTTATGTGATGTTTTGTGGAGGCTCAACTAAGTTTGTATAAGGTATTAGGACTGGTTGGTAAGTTTGGTTGAGGCCCCATAGGCCTCGGAGATGTTTCGGATGCTCAACGGGTAATTTTTGAACTTGGAGAACAGCTGAACCATTTCTGGTTATGGTGTCTCGCACCTGTGATGGACTTTCCGTAGGTGCGGAAGAGAGGCTCTGATGCGATACTAAATTGCATAGTCTAGCATGTGATATACCTTACATTTGATGCGCATTAATGATAAAAATACACTTGTTATGTGCTTAATGGAGTTTATTTTATGTGTAGGTGAATTGGAGATGGAAACGGAGCTAAAGGGATGCAAATACGTCGAAAATACGCAAAAGGAGA
>ML371207.1:113657-176129 GCA_005239525.1 Nicotiana knightiana | reverse complement strand
ATCTCCTGGTTATCTATCCACCTTACACCGGTCCAGTGATACCCTAGGGCCCTCAGGCGAACCCGGAGCGGTCCACTCACCTCACATGGTCCCCATGCCACTTTTCTACCTCCCCCGGCCGTTTGAGTAAGGATTACAACATGTCTGGCTTAAGCCGACGACGTCTTCGAGGTTTTTTCCTATATTCTCTGGGATCCACGAAACCCTAACCTACGTTTTTTCGATTTCTTTTAGATCTGCTTTAGATTTATGTCTTTATTTTAAACACTTGCACCATTTCCCATTCCCGTTGCATGTAATTAATTGTTTACTTCGATTTTTTATTTCCAAACGTAACTGACATGTCTCTTTGTTTCCTTTTTGTAACTACTTTAAATCATTATTACCGTTTTTTACCGCTTTCTTTAACGTGCAAAATACGTGACAACATGTTTTAATACTATTTGCATAAATCATGCTCAACATTCATACTCCACTCGTGCCAAACAAAATACTATAGCAACGCTTGATGAATGGTTGCGCCCTTCCTATATTATCACCCTCTAAATTCGGGAAGGCTTATTAGTGGTAAAACCAGTCGATCAGCGGTGCAGTCGACGGTTCCGTGCCTTTCTCCTTTGAGTTGTCCGCTCAAGGGTACCAGTCTAAAACCCCTCAGAAACCTTACTCTGTCAAACTATTTCATGCATCATGGTCAAACCTAGTCAAATCTAAAGTGTTGTCCACACGATAGTTTTTACGATAGCCTTATCCAAAAGTCCACCGGGTTTCCCTGAACCCAAACGGACGCCCTCACGTTCTGTGCATTTATTTGGAGAATTAAATGCTTCCTGCTAATTATTGACATTAAATAGTCTAGTCCGGTGGGGGTAAGGGCCTAACCTATTTTTTTTGTAGAAAAATGAGGCACGAAGTCCCCAGATTCGGCATCGTCTCCAACATCCACCCAAAATTGCTGAGTTGGTGGGAGGATCTACACTCTAGCGACAAAGCTATCGTCAGGGAACACTTGGGTAATCTACCATCTCTTCTGGAAATCCAGCCTAACAAAATGATAGTAGAGGCTGCTACCCTGTTTTGGGATCGCGAAAGATCTGTGTTCCGCTTTGGGAACATCGAAATGGCACCATTGATATAAGAGATATGAGGGTTGGCTAACCTAGTATGGGAAACTCCGGGGTTGCTGCCTGAGAACCGCACAGGCAGAAGTTTCCTCAAGATGATGGGTCTGAAAAAGGATGCGGAATTGGTATGTCTGGAGGATTCATACATTCCTTTTCATTACCTGTACGAACGATATGGCTACGGCAAATCATACCGTACCAACCATGATGAGTTTTCTATCACCTCTCTGGGACACATCCATCGCCGAGTGTTCGTGCTTATGGTCTGCTTTTTGGGATTGATCGTGTTCCCGATGAAGAAAGAAAGGATCCATACCAGGATATCCATGGTAACTAAGACCGTAATGGAAGGGTTAAATGGGCAATATTTGAGCATAATGCCCATGATCGTTGCAGATATGTACCGGGCTTTAGAAAAATGTCAACAAGGATCAAAACATTTCGAAGGTTGCAATCTGTTACTCCAACTCTGGCTTGTAGAACATATCCAAAAAGGGGAATATCGACAGGTTATCCACCGCCGAATGTGGGATGACCACATCGCTTTCCATCACCCAAAGCGAATGAACTATATCCCTGACATGTTCGCTCAACCTGAGGACGCCGAAGGATGGGTCGAGCTCTTTTATAACCTGACTGAAGAACGGGTTCAGTGGATTGTCGAATGGTTTCCAACGGATGAGTTCATCATTAGATCCCGAGACGCATCATTTATGGTACTGATTGGTCTAAGGGGGACATATCCTTACGTCTCTCTTCGAGTTATGGGGCAGGCAGGAAGGAAACAAGTCATCCCTAGGGTCGAGAAGATGAGCCATCTCCAAGCCGACTTTCAAAATAATGACAGTCCTCACAAGTGCCAAGCTCAGCACCTATGGCACTGCAAGGTTATACTCGAGAAAGACACAATCGAGCCGGACATGTATCACGCCGGTTATACCCCTTTCTATCCGGGTTGGTTAGAAGAAGATCTGGGTGGTCAGAGCAAGCCAGGGTACGTTCAAGGTCACAGGGTTGTAGATGAAAGGGCTGAAGCACAAGTCAAGTTCAACCAGTTGTCTAAAAGGATCCGAGAAAATGAGGATGATCACCACTAGATACATGAGTCCCACAAAAGACTGATCGAGGAATGGCAGGACATGGCTATTAGCGCCAACAAAAGGATAGGATATTTGGAACGAGGTATAATCGATTTGGAAGAAAAGTTCATCAAAAGGGTTGAAGATTGTCAAAAGCTTGAGGGGGCTGCAAGGGGATATTTAGACAGAACTTATCTGCTGCTGGGACTTCGCAAGTTGGGAAAGCTGTTAGAAGAAAGCAGAAATGCCGAATGTGGGGAAGGTCCTTCTGGGACCAAGTAGATAGGAATGTCTTTATTTTTTCCAACAATGTAATAAGGCCAATGGCCATTAGTGATTTTATTTTTCGTCTGTCATTTCGGGATTCGTCAATTTTATTATCAATAAAATGAGGCATTTAGCATTTTAAGTTCTCCAAATCAATTTGTCTCTAGGCCTACCTCAGGCACAAAGAGGTCCCCAACTTAGGACACACTTTCATTTTCACATTATGTGTTTAAATACCGCAATACTCTTTCCATAGTCCTCATTGACTTGATTACCTTCTTTTCTTCTTACCCCCCTCCCCAAAGGTTTGTTCGTACATTCTGGCATCATCAGCCTATCGCACCATATCCAGGGGCCCTCTACATACTCCTCCCCCTAGTCCTCCTAAGGGCAAAGACAAAGGCAAAAATAAGATGGAAGAATCTAGCGGCATCAGAAAGGAGAATGTGATTGAATAGATAGAGGCCAATGATGGCCGAGGTATTCAGGTCCTGCATGAGAACATGTCGCCACTTGAACAAAAATTGCTGAAGTTTCAAGAAGAACTAGATCAAGTCCGGAATCTGGCCAGCTTGTCGTTTTCCCTCAACGTCCCTGACGTCAACCTTCCAAATGCTCAAAACCCCGCACCTCCTCAAAATATCCCAAGATAGCAACACCATCACACCACTCCCCCAAAGAACCAAACTCTCTCGACACAGTACAATGCTTGCCACACCTCAAATAACACCCCACTGCTCATCCCAGAATCTCAAAACCCCACAAAAGACCAGTTCCACACCTATAACAATCCCATCTATGTGGAAACCATGACCCATTCCACTCCTCCTATCCCACAGGCGTCCGAGTCTGACGGAAAGGATTTACTTATCAAGAACTTGGCCGAAGAGCTTAAGAAACTGACCAGCCGAGTTCAGGGTGTTGAAGGGACCAAAGGAATTGAAGAGTTGAATTATGAAGACCTTTGTATCCAACCTGATGTCAAACTACCCGAGGGGTACAAACCTCCAATGTTTGAAATGTTTGACGATACTGGTGATCCGAGAGTTCATCTGAGGACCTATTGCAACAAATTGGTCGGCGTGGGAAAGGATGAAAGAATCCGCATGAAGCTGTTCATGAGGAGTTTGAAGGGAGATGCACTGTCTTGGTACATCAGCCAAGACCCCAAGAAATGGTCAAACTGGGTAAGCATGGCGTCTGATTTCATGGACAGGTTTATATTCAACACAGAGAACGCACCAGATGTGTTCTACATTCAAAATTTGAAGAAGAAGCCTACAGAAACCTTTCGCGAGTATGCTACTCGCTGGAGGTCCGATGCCGCTAAAGTCAGACCTGCTCTAGAGGAAGAACATATGAACAAGTTCTTTTTCCGGGCTCAGGACCCGCAATATTATGAACGGTTAATGATGGTTGAGGGCCACAAGTTCTCTGACATCATCAAATTGGGAGAGCAGATTGAGGAAGGTATTAAAAGCGGTATGGTATACAAATTTTGAAGCCTTTCAAACCACTACCAAGGCTCTACAGTCCGGTGGTGTGTCTAAGAAGAGAGATGTGGGAGTCGTAATGGTTGCACAAAGAACCAAGTCCCCACTCGAGTACCAAACCTATCTGACACCTCCAATCCTATATCATCCCTCACCAAATTACCAAGCTCCACCACCAAATTACCAAACTCTACCACCTTCTTACCAAGCTCCACCACCCACATATCAATCTGCTTCACCCAAATATCCACAACTTGCTCCTATATACAACACTTATAATTCCCAGCCATCTCATTACCAACCCCCTCCTGCACGCCAAAACTTCCCTAGACCTCGTCCCAACTTTGATCGCTGTCCTCCGAAGCAATATACCGCTATAGCCGAGCCCATTGACCAGCTATATGGAAAACTCAAAGTTGTTGGTTATGTTACACCCATCCCTGCTGCCACCCCTAAGAATCCCTTTCAGTGGGTTAACCCAAACAAATCCTGTGCATACCATTCCAGCACGAAAGGACACACCATCGAAGAATGTCGTTCTCTGAAGGACAAAATACAAGCTCTCATTGCCAACAAGATTATTGTGGCAAAAGACCCCGCTCCAAACGTTAACGACAATTCTCTACTAGACCATAAGGGTAGAGTTATCCATATGATTGAAATAGAAGATGATTGGGATCTCGAGGGGTCAATCGGGTTGATCGCAGAAGGCGATGACCCAAAGAAATCCGCAATCACTCTCAAACCGATCATAGTCCAGATTCAGCCACCTGAGGCCACTGAGGTGAATATGACTATACCATTTGAGTTTGAAGCAGCGCCACCGGCAAAGTCACCAGTGCCAATTGAAGTTGAGTATGTATCTCAAGAAAATACACCAGCTTCGTTCGAAGTCGCAATCTTGCCACTCTGAACACACATTCCGTTTGAAATAAAGATGGCTGCACCAATTCCGGTGGAAATGTCAAATACGCCACCCTTCTATTCAAACGTTGTTCCTTGGGACTACACAGCCGAGGCAAGAGGGAAAAGCAAGGTCAGGTCTGAGGAAGCTGTCGTAGCACAGGGTATAACGAGAACTGGTCGGGTCTACACCCCTGAGCATCTAGTCGAATCAAGCAAGCAGGCCGCCAATCGGCCTCCCCTTATCGAAACAGGTCCCGATGACCTTCGGAGAAAGATACAGGCTAAGGAGTATTCAGTCATCGACCGGCTGAATAAGACACCGGCACAAATATCCATCCTCTCTCTGATGTAGAATTCCGAAACACACATAAATGCTTTGTTGAAAGTGTTGAGTGAAGCATATGTGCCGAATAACATCACTAGTGGGGAAATGGCCAATATGGTAAGCCAGGTACTGGAGAGTCATAAATCATTTTTCATGAGGATGAGCTACCACCTGAAGGATTGGGGCACAACAAAGCACTGCACATCACCGTGCAGTGCGATGATTATTTCATCACAAGAATCCTGATCGATGGAGGTGCCAGTGTTAACATCTGTCCGCTGATAACACTCAAGAAATTGGGTAAAGGTCTACATGAGATAAAGGATGGGGCGATCAATGTGAAAGCTTTTGATGGTTCTTAGAGGTCCACCATGGGGGAGATCAGTCTATGTCTACATATGGGACCAACTTGGTTCGAAGTGGATTTCCAGGTGATAGATGTTCCGGCATCCTACAACCTGTTGTTAGGACGACCCTGGATTCATGCTGCTGGGGCCGTAGCATCAACACTACATCAGGCGGTAAAGTTTGAGTGGAACCACCAAGAGGTGATTATTCATCGTGACGGTAGCAACCCCATTTATAGCCGTCAAACTATTCCGATTATTGACGGGAAAAGGAAGATAGGCGGAGGAACTTACCACCATATTGAATGGGTCAATGCCATCGACAAGGATAAATGGTGGGATGACAAGATAGATAGAATCTTGAACTGGAGAGTATATGAGCCAGGAAAAGGGCTCGGTAAAAACCTCCAAGGGATCACGAAGCCCATAAAGCTCAAGGAACATGACACCACTTTCGGTCTGGGGTATGAGTACACCTGGCAGGAATTCAACGACTGGTCGCCACCTTGGCGCAGTCCCTATTACCCTTTGGAGCAGCCAATACCTCATCTTGAGCAGACTTTCAAGCAAGCTGACACTATCTACGGTTCAGATGAAGAAGAAGCACTTGCAGTAATGAGGAACTTGTTTCTACATAATGATGATATGGATTGATGTGTTGTCCTCGAATGAGAGAGGGAGGAAGGCCCTTCCATACAGACTGTAATCAAGGGGGCATATCTCAAAAACTTGTCTATCAAGACAACCAAATCCCGACGAGCCTCGGGATAGAAAGGCTAAAAAAAGCATTATTTACTATTTTATTTACTAAATGATTTTCCTGCATTTGTTTTTAATTTCTGCAATAAAGATCTTCAATGTTCAAAACAGTTATTCAATCTATCATAGCATCTTCTAAATTTCTCTTACGAATATGATATTTATTGCTGTTTTTTTCTCTCATTACTTTATTTATACATCATTATTATTACTTGTCTTGATGAATCGATGACTGTGACATGCAATGAGACAACGCAGCAAACGGACATTGGTTCAGATGAAGATGACATACTTGACAAGATTGTCAAGGAAGTTGAGAACTTTGAGAACAGACCTAAGTCCAACCTGGATGAGACCGAAGTTATCAATCTGGGAGATTCAGAAAACGTCAAGGAAACTCGTATCAGCATTCATTTGTCACCATCAGAAAAGAAAGAATACACAGAGTTTCTAAGAGAGTATAAGGACGTATTTGTATGGTCGTATGATGACATGACTGGTCTAAGTACGTCTATTGTGGCTCACAAACTGCCAACCAATCCAACGTGTCCATCAGTGAAACAAAAGCTCAGAAAGTTCAAACCCGACATGAGTTTGAAAATCAAAGAAGAGGTTACCAAGCAGATCAACGCCAAAGTTCTCCGGGTAGTGGAGTATCCGACATGGTTAGCTAACATTGTACTTGTGCCGAAGAAGGACGGGAAGATCAGAGTCTGCATCGACTACCGGGATCTCAACCGGGCCAGCCCGAAAGATGACTTCCCCTTGCCAAATATACACATTCTGATTGACAACTGCACCAAGTATGAATTGAATTCCTTTGTGGATTGCTTCGCTGGTTATCACCAAATTTGGATGGATGGGGAAGATGCTGAAAAGACAGCATTCATTACGCCGTAGTGAGTGTATTATTACAAGATGATGCCATTCGGTCTAAAGAAAGCAGGGGCCACTTACATGAGGGCCATGGCCACCATACTCCATGACATGATTCACAAAGAGATCGAGGTGTACGTAGATGACATCATTATCAAATCGAAGAAAGTTGCTGATCACATGGAGAATTTGGGGAAGTTCTTCAATAGGTTGCGAAAATACAATCTGAAACTAAACCCCGCGAAGTGTGCATTCAGAGTTCCTGCTGGGAAGTTGCTGGGATTTATTGTAAGTCGTCGGGGAATAGAATTGGATCCGTCCAAGGTCAAAGCCATTCAAGAGTTACCACCACCAAGGAACAAGAAAGATGTGATGAGTTTCTTGGGGAGGCTTAATTACATTAGCCGGTTTATAGCACAGTCTACAGTCATTTGTGAGCCAATCTTTAAGATGTTGAAGAAGGACGCTTCGACCAAATGGACTAATAATTGTCAAAAGGATTTCGACAGAATCAAGGAATATTTGTCAACACCGCTAGTCTTGGTACCGCCTGAGCCAGGTAGACCTTTGTTATCTACCTTGCAGTATTTGATGGAGCTTTCGGTTGTGTTTATGGGCAGCATGATGAAATAGGAAGGAAGAAACATTCTATTTATTACCTTAGCAAGAAGTTCACTCCATATGAGGCCCGGTATTCTCTATTAGAGCGTAACTGTTGTGCTTTAACTTGGGTCACCCAAAAGCTAAGGCACTACTTCTGTTCCTACACAATATATCTCATATCAAGGATGGATCCATTGAAGTATATCTTTCATAAGACCATGCCCACTGGCAAGCTAGCCAAGTGGCAGATCATACTGAGTGAATTTGACATTGTTTACATGACTCAGAAGGTAGTTAAAGGACAAGCTCTGGCAGACCATCTTGCTGAGAATCCCATAGACGGATGATACAAACCCCTGAAAACATATTTTCCTGATGAGGAGGTATCGTTCATAGGAGAAGATATTGGAGGCATCTAGAATCCTATGACAGTTAGAGGATGTTCTTTGATAGAGCGGAAAACTTCAAAAGAGTCAGTATTGGAGCAGTACTAGTATCAGAGACCGGTCAACATTATCCGATATCCGCCAAACTCAGGCTCCCTTGCACCAACAATATGGCCGAATACGAAGCATGCATCTTGGGGCTCAACATGGCCATTGACATGAACGTCCAGGAGCTGTTAGTGATTGGTGATTCAGACTTATTGGTACATCACGTACAAGGAGAATGGGCAACAAAGAATGCCAAGATATTGCCGTATCTGCACCACGTACAAGAATTAAGAAAGAGGTACACAAAGATGGACTTCTGGCACGTCCCCAGAATCCAGAATGAGTTCGCTGACGCATTAGCTACTTTGTCCTCAATGATCCAGCACCCGGACAAGAATTTCATCGACCCTATTCCCATAAAAATCCATAATCAGCCAGCTTACTGTGCCCATATCGAAGAAGAAGCAGACGGAAATCCTTGGTTTCATGACATCGATAAGTACTTGGCAAAAGAACAATACCCCGAGCTTGCAAATTCCACTCAGAAACGCACACTTCGGAGATTGTCCAACAATTTTTTCCATAGCGGAGGAATCCTGTATAGGAGGACTCCCGATTTGGGGTTCTTAAGGCGTGTTGACGCAAAGAAGCATCAAAGTTGCTGGAAGAAATTCATGTAGGGACTTGTGGCCCACATATGAACGGTTTTATTTTAGCAAAGAAAATACTCCGAGCTGGTTACTTTTGGATGACTATGGAGACAGACTGCATCCAGTATGTTCGGAAGTGCCACCACTGCTAGATACATGGGGATATGATAAAGGTGCCTCCAAATGAGCTCAATGCAACAAGCTCACCATGGTCGTTCGCCGCCTGGGGTATAGATGTTATTGGACTAATTGAGCCAGCCGCATCCAATGGCCACATGTTCATTTTTTTCGCCATTGATTACTTCACTAAATGGGTCGAAGCAGCCTCCTACAAAGCAGTTACCAAGAAAGTTGTGGCCGACTTTGTCCGAGACCGCATTATTTGTCGGTGCAGAGTTCCAGAGTCAATCATCACTGACAATGGTTCTAATATCAACAGTGACTTGATGAAAGCTATGTGTGAAACTTTCGAGATCAAACACAAGAATTCCACAGCATATAGACCTCACATGAATGGAGTCGTAGAGGCCGCTAACAAAAACATCAAGAAGATACTAAGAAAGATGATAGAAAGGCACAAACAGTGGCACGAGAAGTTATCATTTTCCTTATTGGGATATCGCACCACAGTTCGCACCTCAACAGGGGAAACTCCCTATATACTAGTTTATGGTACAGAGGCTGTAATTCCTGACGAAGTATAGATCCCATCTCTGAGAATTATATAGGAAGTTGAGCTCAGTGATGCAAAGTGGGTAAGAAGCCATTATGAGCAACTATCCCTCATAGACGGGAAAAGAATGAATGCAGTATGTCATGGTCAACTATATCAGAACAGAATGGCCAGAGCCTTCAACAAGAAAGTCAAGCCGAGACGATTCACACCAGGGCAACTGGTGTTAAAGAAAATCTATCCGCATCAAGATGAAGACAAGGGGAAGTTCTCTCCTAACTGGCAAGGTTCGTATATTGTTCATAGAGTGCTGACAGGTGGAGCACTTATACTCGTAGAAATGGACGGAGAAGTCTGGCCCAAGCCAATCAATTCAGATGCAGCCAAGCACTACTATGTGTAATCTTTATGCTTCCTCAATGATGTAATTTGAACTACGCTTGACCTGATTCCCGTTTAAGAGGGGATACGTAGGCAGCCCTATGGGTTCGGTCACGATTCAATAAAAATCTATTTTTCCCTGCAATTGGAAACTGGGGTAGAATTTTGAGCAAAATTTTGAAGCAAGTTCAGCTAGTCACGGCGCGAGCAGCAGTCAGAGGCATCCACCCAGCAAACTAGAGCAGAATTTTGAGGAGTACCCTCAAAATTCCGCAGCAGAAGAGGTTGCAATGTCTCAAGCCGTGCCACATCGTCGGTTCATCTAAAAACTATTCAAGATTATATATTACACTTTTAGAAAATCATGTATATTCATTGAAATAGCTTTTTAGCGAACGCTACCCCAATGATACAGACAATATCATCATATTAAGCCAACGACCCAAGCAGAACCAGCAGAAATGCGAACTAACCTTCCCCCTTACAAAACTCACGATCTTTCTTTGGATGCAGGCACAAATTGCAGAAGCCCCAAAACATATTATCCGCTCAAAGTACAGACATCGTTCCTCAAACTCATCGCACACGCCAGCATTTATTATCAGCACAAATGATGCTTCGTTATCAGAATGCTCTACCGCAATTAACGACAACTAAGAATTTCTGTCGTCCTTCTTCGCATATTGCATAAGGCTACCTTTATGCCTTCCAAGACAACACTGTCTCCATCTGCATTCGCATCTTGCATAAGGCTACCTTTCTGCCTTCCGAGACTATACGATGTCTCCATCTGCATTCGCATCTTGCATAAGACTACTTTTCTGCCTTCCGAGACTAAACAATGTCTCCATCTGCATTCACATATTGCATAAGGCTACCTTTATGCCTTCCGAGACTAAATGTTGTCTCCATATGGATCCGCATCTTGCATAAGGCTACCTTTCTGCCTTCCAAGACTAAACGCTATCTCCATCTGCATTCACATCTCGCATAAGGCTACCTTTCTGCCTTCCAAGACCAAACGCTTTCTCCATCTGCATCCGCATATTGCATAAGGCTACCTTTCTGCCTTCCGAGACTAAACGTTGTCTCTATCTGCATCCACATATTGTATAAGGCTACCTTTCTGCCTTCCAAGAGTAAACGTTGTCTCCATCTGCATCCGCATCTTGCATAAGGCTACCTTTCTGCCTTCCAAGAGTAAACGTTGTCTCCATCTGCATCCGCATCTTGCATAAGGCTACCTTTCTGCCTTCCGAGACTAAACGCTATCTCCCACTTACTTTTCAAAAGAAACCTGTGTCTCTATCCTTCGCTTCCTTTCGGGATAAGCTCTACCCTTGAATTCGCAAGACCAAGCTCTGTCTTGTCCGCATCAAACTATTGCATCTTCATGGGCTGAAATATCGCCGACTTATCCAAAGGCGTCATCGTTCAGAGGCACCATCTTCATAGCCCGAGAACATCATGTCATTGCATGGGGATCTCTTTTTATCATTTTGCATATCATTATTCAAAGGCGTTATGGTTCGGAGGCACCATCCTCATGGCCCGAGAACATCATTTCATAGCCTGCAAATCCCACATCAAGCGATTCATGGCCCAAGACATCATGGTCTATAGACGTCATCCTCAACCGTCCGGAGACAGCATTCATAGTCCAATGGGAATCTCCATCATGTTTAAATTACGCACAATCTATGCTTGTTATTCGTTTGCAGGAAATACGACTAGGAACAGCCAGCTAAGCAGGAGCGGACCGCTCCAGTTCTCTAACTACCCCGTAAGCCCTTTTGTTCACCTTACCTTGCACCTTGCGTCCGTCCTTGTGAGACTTCATCGGTATACTTCTCCGGTGACTCATGAACTACATACAACCTGATTCCTGCACAACCAAGGATATGTAGGCAGCTCAGAAGCCAAGGTGCGACCTAAATCTTCCATACTATCTCCCTCCGGTCAAAGTTGGCCATCATATCTTTACCCGACAACTCTTTCATCCTTTCCGAGTAAAGAGGGGCGGCTGTTGATACCCAATTTTTCCTCAAAGTATTTTCAAACTTGCATATATACTTTCAAAATCATTCTTTACAGTGACTGGTGTTTACCCACAATTTTTCGTATTTTTATCAAAAAAAAATTTTGTTTATTTAATACTTTATATCCCATAATTATTCATAAATGGTGTTATAAATAATTTCAAATCATTTTCTTACTCAATATGTTTATTTATATCCTATTTAATTCCCTTAGAATTTAATTATTTCACAAATTAGTCAATATTGGCATTATTTAGTTAATTTCAGTAGTTTTTGCGATTATAGCACAAATATACATTTATACCATTTTAAAATAAATAAATGATCATTTATATTTTTATATATTAGTCAATCGACTTAATTTCATTTATTTGGTCTCAATTTAATTTTTTTACAATTATTAGCTATTTTAAATTAATTATCTTATTTAATAGGGTATTTAACGTTTATCCCATTTTTATTTAAATTATAGCCAATTTTAAACCAACCCCTACCTGAACCAAAACCCATTCTAACCCAACCCAAACCCATTCCTACCCGGCCCAACCCTATGCTTGATCTGAACCGTTGATCATATGAGATCAACGGTCCAGATCTAAGTTACCTTAATTAACTCCCAACTACCCCCCCCCTCCGACCCCTCATTATCTCAACACTCATTCTCTCTCTATCTCTCTCTTTTCCTCTCTAGTTATCTCTAGAAGACTCCCTTGGCTTCCCTCCTCCGATGGAGTCTGCTCACCTTCTCCGGCTGATTCCCTCACCGGAAACCATGGTTCTTTATCATCTCCTGGTTATCTATCCACCTTACACCGGTCCAGTGATATCCTAGGGCCCTCAAGCGAACCCGGAGCGGTCCACTCACCTCATATGGTCCCCATGCCACTTTCCGACCTCCCCCGGCCATTTGAGTAAGGATTACAACATGTCCAGCTTAAGCCGACGACGTCTTCGAGGTTTTTTCCTATTTTCTCTGGGATCCACAAAACCCTAACCCTATGTCTTTTCGATTCTTTTAGATCTGCTTTAGAGCTATGATATTACGAAAGTTTTTTTACATGTTTTCTTTGAAAAAGACTTCATCTTTAAACCATTTTTCATTTTTTAAACTAGGGTTCATAACCCCTTCTTAAAAAATTATTTCTTTGCTTCTGCTTTAATATTATTCTATGTTTTCTCTGTTATTCAATGATTGGTTCAAATTTGTTCTTCGTTTTAACTTGCTATACTGGAAACCCTAATTTTCCCTAAATTTTGAGTCCTTCAGTGACTAGCATATTTGTCTGAATACACGTTTTATTTCTCATAGATGTTGAGCTTCTCTGTGATTTTTATCCTGTTGTTGTTATTAAGGTTTACTATCTCTGTGTTTCTATTATGTATAACATCACTGTTCATCTATAAACTTGTGTGATTCTTGCTTTACCTAGAGTTTTCAATCTATTCTCTACTACTTGCCTAAGGTTTTCTCTTATTTTCTTGCTATTCATTGTAAAATTTGATTACTTGTTGATTTTTGTTGATCTGTGATATCTTTTCTAAAAAAACTGTAACTCATATGTGTTTTCCTTAGAACCTTTTACTGATTTTGAATTATTTCCTTACATGTGTGTCACTTTCCTTAATTAAAACCGAGTCCCTTATGATTTTATCCCTATATGTGATTTATTTTTCAGAATCAAATTGTATTCTACCATATTTATGTGCCTAAATATGTTTTCAAATATTTAACATATACTTTCCTTAATTGGAGAATTCTGTATTCAGCCCCGGTCTCGCACCTGTGACTGGACAACCGCACCTGCGGTCACACCAGATCAGGTGCACCAGCAACGACTTCAGCTGGTTTTTGGCCTCCTTTGGTGCCCGAGAGGCACCTGGGCCCACCCGAGACCCCGTCCAAATATACCAAAAAGTCCCAAATCATAATACGGACTCGCTTGAGCCTTCGGAACACCCGCAACAACGCTAAAACTCTAAATCACACCTCAAAACCCATAGAACCAAACTTAGGAACTTTAAGTTTTCTTGAATTCGCTAACAATGCGCCGAACATACCTATACTACTTGGAATGACACCAAATTTTGCAGGCAAGCCATAAATGACATAACGGAACTATTCCCGATCTCGGAATTCTGTTCGGACCTCGATAACACAAAAATGCATCCCAAACCACAATATGAACTTAAGGAACTCTTATTTCAATATTGGGCGCTGAAACGCTCCCGGGTCATCCGAAACCCATTTCGAACATACGCCCAAGTCTGAAATAATCATACGAAGCTATAGGAACCGCCAAAACTCGATTCCGGGGTTTTTTTATTAAAAATGTTGACCGAAGTCAAACTTAGCCTTAAAGGCCAACCTGAAGGAACCAAGTGTTCCAATATCGCTCTAAACACTTCCGAAACCCGGACAACCCGCCCCCGCAAGTCATAAATCACAATAAGGCGTTATGGAAAGTTTCATTTAGGGGAACGGGGTCCGATAACACAAAAAGATCGGTCGGGTCGTTACAGTAAGGCTCGGCCTAGTGCCCAAGAAGCAACCCCAGTAGTGGAAAGGTAGAGTTTGACGAGGAGATTCCATCCTACACTATTCTTGCCGGGCCGGCTCAGGTTCCAGAGGGGTTCATTGCCATCCCAGTGCTTCAGGATGCTTGGTTCTATTTGGTGGTCGTTATTGAGAGTGTAGCCCAGACTGGCGCATTTTCCTATGGCCCAACCGTCTATCAGGCTGGAGGAGGATCACAGACTCCTGCTACTCACACTCCAAAGCATATAGCTCCATACTATATGACTCCAGAATCTCATCTAGTTAGAGTAGTTCATCCGGTTGTTGCGACACAGGCCGGTGTTGGGTCAGCTATGTCTTCTAAGGCTTTGTGGAGATTGGACAAGTTTACCAAGCTCTTTCTAGTTCATTTCAGTGGTGCACCTTCAGAGGATCCCTATGAGTATCTTGATAGCTTTCATGAGGTGCTACAGAACATAGGTATAGTGGAGACTAATGAGGTCGATTTTGCTGCATTTTAGATGTCAGGTTCCACCAAGAAATGGTGGAGAGATTATTTGTTGACCAGACCAGCTGGGTCGCCTGCTATTACTTGGGACAAGTTCTCTTAGCTCTTCCTAGAGAAGTTTCTCCCTATCACACTGAAAGAGGAGAATCATCGTCAGTCCAAGTGTCTCCAGCGGGGTAGTATGACTGTTACTCAGTACGAGGCCAGTTTTGTGGATTTGTCCCATCATGCTCTTCTTCTGATTCCTACCAAGAGAGATATGGTGAGGAGGTTTATTGACGGACTTGCTCAGCCTAGAAGATTGTAGATGGCTAAGGAGAGTGGGAGTGAGATTCTTTTCAGGCAGCTGATGTCGCTAGGCGAGTCGAGATGGTTCTTACTTAGGGAGGTCAGGGGTCTGACAAGAGACCTCGTCATTCTGGGGGGTTCAACGGTGCCTCATCTGGATGAATGGGTACTTTTCTTAGAGTCCATCTTCCCAGGCCATTTCATTCAGCGCTTCAGTCATCCCACAATGCTTCGGGGAGTCGTGGTCCTTATGTGCCTCATTCTGGACCGCCAGCCTACAGTGCACCACCAGCTCCTATCAGTGCACCTACTATTCAGAATTATTACAGTGGTCATCCGGCTCGTTCGGATCAGTCTTAGTTTCAACTGCCATAGTACTAGGATGTATGTTTTGAGTGTGGTGTTTATGGGCATATCAGGAGGACCTATTCGAGATTATTGGGCGTCCTTCCATGGCATCAGATTTCTCGTGCCATAGTTCCGGCACCAGTTGTTGGACCACCTGCTCAGCTAGCCAGAGGCAGGGGTCAAGCAGCCAGAGGTAGAGGCCATACTGTTAGAGGTGGTCAGGCTATTAGAGGTGGAGGCCAGCCAACTAGAGGTCGTCCTAAGGACGTAGTTCAGGGTGGTGGGGCCCAACCTCGGTGTTATGCTTTTCCAGCCAGGCCTGAGGCTGAGTCATCTGAGTTATTATCACAAGTACTCTTTCCGTTTGCAGGGGAGAGGTTTCAGTTCTATTTGATTCGGGTTCTACTTACTCCTATGTGTCATCCTGTTTTGCTTCATATTTGGTTGTGCCTCGTGATTCTTTGAGTGCTCCTTTGTAGAATGCGTTTATCGTTCATGTGTAGTCATCATTGGGAGTCTTGAGACTAGTTTAGCTCTTGTACTTCTCGATATGGTCGATTTTGATGTCATCTTGGGTATGGATTGGCTGTCACCTTATCACGCTATATTGAACTGTCACGCTAAGGCGGTGACCTTAGCTTTGCCGAGGTTGCCTCGATTAGAGTGGAGAGGGACTTCTGTCCATTCTACCACCAAGGTTATCTCTTATGTGAAGGCTCAGCATATGGTCGAGAAGAGGTGTCTAGCTTAATTGGCTTATGTCTGCGATCCTAGTGCGAAGGTTCCTTCAATGGAATGCAGGGACTTTCTTCATAACTATCTTTCAAAATTTAAACATGTCCCTCTATGACCCATACTTAACCGAAGCACTAAAAATCCAAGTCCAAATTCAAGGTTCCCCACAAGCCTGAGATTCTATCCAAGCCACTCTTCATCACCAAATGACGTGGCGTGTCCAAAATCATGCCATGGATCTCTGCCTTCCCGGAAGAGAAAATGCTTTACTCTTGAATATTGATGCTACCAAAGGAAACACCATATGCACCCAAATACCCAAGCAAATTTCCAGAGATGAACTAGTTAAAATTCTTCCTGATTCATGGATCACAAATTATGAAAGGCTAAGGGAACAATAAGAATCTCTATAATCTGGTGAGCCAACTTTTACCAAAAGAAATAACAAAACCGTTTCCATAAGATTTGACCATTCTTATCTCAAAAAACCCAATAAAACCATATTTTCTTGCCAAATGATCCAACACAAGGACACGTACCCTAACCCTTGACCCTGAAAGGGAACCCTTCTGGAATATACAAACGATCATAGAAGAACATGACTGGTGTCACATTTAGACAAAGAGAGCAGAAGAGTTTGGTGGTTCAAATGCCCCTTTACGGGACACTGCCCTTGGGATCTCGGTTGCGACTGCCAAAATTGTTTGGAAGGTCTAATTGGAAAATATGATGAACATCACCTGCGTCATTGGGAAAGATTTGGCCTCAACGAGACTAAACCAAAATCCTAGAAAAAGGGGAAAATAACTGAAAAGCAATTTCGAGCCAGTTATGAAAATAAATACCCTTCAATTGGCTCATTAAGCCGTCTAGGTAAATATGAATTTCTTGTCAGTAACAAACCCCAAGAATGGCCAAAATTACTAGAAAAATTCACTCCAAGCTGGGAAGATAGTGAAACCACACCAAAACCTAATCCACCATCAGCTCGTAACCCAAAATCCAGAAAGCCACCTGAACCTAAAACTCCATGAACCCAAAAGTCCACATACCCACAAATATTCATGATGATCCCTTCAAGTTCTAGCCATACCCACGATTTTCCTCCACTTCAACCTTTTGAAAAAGAGGGTATCAACCATGCTCCAAAAATACCCAAGAAGAACATAGTACTACCTTCTGGAGAAAAACCCCCAACGAGTGACATCGAAGCAACAATGAACTGGCAATCAGAAAATTCCATCTGCCAAAACAAAATCCTCAGCAATATCGGTAACATCATAAAAAACATGGCCAATACAAAAAACAAGATAATGAGCAAAGTGGAAACAATTGAGAAAAAGGTGGAGCAGACATCGTCTCATCATGCATGACTAGTCAAAGCCGTGGAGCTAAGATAGGCAAATTTATAATATGAGATTTGTCCGCCAGAAATATCGCTTTTCCAGTTCATCCAACAACAACAAAGGAGACGATTTCAATCAAGGAACAAATCCAACTTTTGAAAAATGACCACTTTGAGTCACAAAAAACTCCACTTTCCCTTCAAAATCTACCTTCTACCCCATGTCAACACAAGCATATTCCCCACTAAAATTGGAAAACACTTTTTCTACATTTCCTACTACCTCACAGAATCATATCTCTTTCACCCAACCCTTAAAAGAAGAAACTGAATTCGATACTGCAAAAATGGTTTGGGAAAGGAAAGATGCTCTTGCAGCCAAGAAACAAACCAAGAAAAGGCGAGACCAAGGTGAAAATTCAAAAGGGACTAACCCTGAAAGTCTGATGATTTTTGATAAGAAGAATCTAGACTTCTATTCTCCCATCAAAGAAACATGTCAAAAGGAGATACTACATGGTCAGAATCTCTAAATTCCTCTAGCGATGATACAATGAAAGATAGCTTCCAATCAAGCAATGAATCCACGACAAACTCTTCCGAAGAAGACGATCCCCTAATATTTGTGAGCCAACCAAGAGATCCAGAAATATCTGAAGTAGAGGAGGATCAAGAAGGCACGACGGATGATCCAATCCCAGAAAGAAGACATGAACCCATGGCGTCAAAACCAATTGGATTTGGATTCCATACTTTCGCCTTAGATGACGTCAAGGTTTCAATTGGATTGTGACCAAAAATTTGGTGGAGCGAGAAAAGTATATCATCATGTCAGAACTAACTTCACGATTCTCAAGAATTCTCAGAGATTGGTGGAACACAATTGGGATTCAAGACAAAAATACTTTTCTTACTTCCCAGGATTTTGCCTTCAACATCAGGATCCTACATGAAGTTTTCTGCGGGGATACTGGGCAAAAAAAAGAGAAAATGCGAAGAAAACACTTTGAGATGAAGTGTGTGTCATTCAACAGAAATGACAGTGACAAGCATTTTCAAAAAATGGCAAAGATATACTTTGAAATCGGCGGAGAGATCAACCTGAAGCAAGCCTTTGACTCTTCCCTTCCAAAGATGTTGGCAAGTCGAACCATGACCATCATTGAAGAAAAGTTTTAGTCAATAAAAATCCCACAAGTCGGCTACATCAGGCAAGATATTTTTGCAGCATTGGAGGACATTTGTACAAAGTGCTCAGCCCTAAAACAAATTATCCAGCACAATCCAGCGCTTGACAAATCATGTCGCAGATCCGATCTGATCACCAGATCAGGATGTTACTGCCACACATCTAGGCGACAGAAAGGATTCAGGAGGTTCAGATGGCCGAGAATTCCAGATGGAAAACCAAGGTCCAAGAGACACACAAAATATTTCAGATGAAGGCCAGGAAATTTTCACAAGAAAAATAGATGCTTTATTTTCCACAAGATTGGACATTTCGCGAGAAATTGTCCCCAATCGAGAAGATCTGTCAAACTCCTTAAAGAGATTGAAAATTACACTGGCATACATCTCGGAAAAGAGGATGACCTTGAATCTATATTCTCTGCTGATGATGAACCTAGTGAAGAAATTTTATTCTCTCTTGATATCTATGAAAATCAAGGCAATGACCACAATCAAATTTCAGAACCCGTGATAGAAGCCCGAGAGGAGATCAATGCTCTCATAGTCGTTCCTCAAGTAGAACTCAAAGTCTATTCATCCAAATGGGATAAACCAACTCGAGTTATTGCTTTCATCGACACTGGAGCTGCTTCCTCACTCATAAATCCTGTTGTTCTCCCTATAGATCAATGGTTTCCGCACTTTATGGATTTTAACACTACATCAAATGGAATCCTGACTACTACCCTCATCACAAAGCATCCAATCAAAATTGAGTTCTTTCCAGCATTGAAGTACATAACCAAGTTGATAGGGTCTGGTGTACCAGTAAAGGATCTTATTGTTAGATTCGACATTTACAGACAACTTAGAGATCAACTCCACATCAAGGCTAATGGGGATAGCTTTTAAGAAGCAGTTCAAACCTTATTCTGAGATTCCAAGGCTATTCCAAATCACAAATGACGAATAAATCAAAGAGATTGAGAAATATCTCATTGAGCATTCATGTGTTGAATCCCACAATGACTTCACGAAGAAAGGGAAAAGCCCGTTATGGAAAACAAAAAAGTTTTTTATAAATCTCCCTTTCAAGAAGAATGAAAACATCAATCCAACAAAAGCCAGTCATCCTGGCATGAATCCAGATCATCTTTAGCTTGCAAAGAAACAATGCGAAGAACTTTTGGAATTTGATCTGATAGAGCCATCAGATTCACAATGGGCATACGAAGCACTTTATGTCACTAAAGAGCTGAGCAGACAAGAGGAAAACTCAGGTTAGTCATTAACTACCAGATAAAATCACTCTTTTCTCCCACTTAGCCAAGGCCAAATATTTTTCGAACATTGATTTAAAATCTGGATTTTGGCATTTGGGAATCCACCCTGAAGAAAGACCTAAAACTAGATTTTTCATCCCCGATCATCACTTCCAATGGAAAGTCATGCCCTTCGGAATAAAACTGCACCATCCTTGTTCCAAAAAGCCATGATAAAAATATTCTAGCCCATCCTCCATACCTCTCTAGTTTACATTGATGACATCTTGTTATTTAGTAATACATTGGAGGAACATATCAACTTGCTTCATCAGTTTAAGGCATTGATAACACACTATGGGATTATGCTTTCAGAAAATCAGATGGTTGTTGCCCAAAAATAGATTGATTTTCTTGGAATGCATTTTGTCCAAGGTGCATATAGTCCAGGACCATATATATGTCAAGAACTACTCAAATTTCCATATACTAACCTCACAAAAAAGCAGATCCAACAGTTCTTCGGTGTAGTAAATTATGTGAGAGATTTCATCCCAAATATCTCTACACACATTTCTCCGCTCACAGAGATGCTTAAGAAAATTTCTCCATCATGGGGAAAGAAGCAAGATGAAGCAGTTGGGTAAATAAAGGAGATTTCTATAAATGTTAAGTCACTCTACAACACTTTATACGGTAAGAAGATACTGCAAACTGATGCCAGCAATGAATATTGGAGTGTCGTCTATTTGAAGAAAAAGATGGCCAGAGAAAAATATGCGGACATGCCATCGGGAAGTTCAAAGAGGCCGAGAAACACCTTCAAGAAAATTCTTGCAGTAAAGAATGGAATCAAGAAATTCATTTTTTTCCTCATTCACACAGAATTTTTGATAGAAATGGATATGAAATCCTTCCCAAAGATGATATAGACAAATGCAAGGATTATTCCCAATCCTTAGATTTTCAGATGGGCCCAATGGTTCTCTCCATACAAGTTTCAAGTCAAGCGCCTGAAAGGGAAGGATAATATTCTCGCACATTTTCTGTCACGACCAGAAGAATTCTCAAAGAGATTTTCCCCAGCAAAACTGAAGTCAAAGCAAAAGCTAATCAGCCACATCCTCATGTTTTCAAATGTACCAGGAACAAGTTCATTGAAGCTAACAGATTATCCACCAGAGTTGTTAAACCTCATGGATCCCTTTGATCCACCAATTATTATAGAAAGAAGAACTTCTTATGAGCTCCAAGTTTTCTGTCAACATGGAGGATCCATTCTCAAGTAGTATGGGGTCAATCCAAAATATCTGTTATCCCATATATTCATAGCTCAAGCCAAGGATTTTCCACAAGAACTATTATGGTTTTTCTGGTACCTATGCCATCAGTACGACCTTTTCATGGAATTCAAGTGCAACGTCTTCAAAGATTTTAACAACCTTGAACCAACTCTTAAAGTGTTTTTACTATGGTTCAAGCCTAGAAATTATTGGATAAAATGTTTCAATGATTCCTACATAGAAAAGGTCTTCATGTTTTATAGGACAGTGACGATTATTAATGGAAAATTCCATGCACAAGCAGAGACGTCATTCTGGTGGAAATTTCGCGTGTCCATTTCATCCATGGAAGAAGAATATAGTGAAGCGCAAAGAATTATCTTCCAGCAAAATAGGTGCATCCCGAAAGAGATATGGCCAAAATATTGGGCAAGTTGGAATTATACCAGCACTCATCCTCACTGGGAAAAAGTTCGAGAACCAGCAAAGGAATATCAAACTCCATATGAAATCATCTGGGGAAAAATAACTCAAGACATCTCTAGATTAAGGTTGCGGATCACATCACTCAATCCGAAGGAGAAGGAACAGCGAAGAAGAACCGTCAAGTTCCAGGCGTTACTACACATGATCTCTAAAAAGATGCCTAGAAGACAAACCGAGAAAATCGATGGAAGATAATTATCTAAATCCCTGCTAATCCCACCATAATCCCACATTATCTACCAAAAAACCCTAAAATTCATCTACCCATACCAAGATAAAATTCCACATCCTTCAAAACTATCCGGGTCCCGCTTTAACATGCTTCCACATGCCTCCACATGCTTCGTCACATGCAACACCCTATTTTCACATGCTTTCACATACTCCCAGAAACTTTCACATACTAAACCATGTATATTCAACCTTTTTCACATGTTTTCATGAGCTTTTTAGTTGCTTTGCCTAAGGTCCTTCACATGTAAAAAGGGGCCCACTTGTAGATAGGTTTTCCATGTAAGATATTTTTATTTTATAATATTAGTTTTTCTTGTAATAACCTCTTAATCCTATATAAAGGAGGCCTTGTAGTAGTAGTAGGATCATCTTGTAGTCTTGTAAGCTATCTTATAACCCCTGTAAATCTTTGTAATATATTACATATGAGTTCCTTCTAAATTTTTCTCTTGTTCTTTCTTTCAAATGGATGGAAAGGCCAGTCTATGTATGAAAATAGAGTAAGAATACTCTAAGAAAGTTAGCTTGTTGTAGTACGAAAGTTTTTTGAGTTATAATAGCTAAAGTTGGTTATAGTACAAGAGTTTTCTGAGTTGTGTAGCTTGGAAAGCCGTCCTTTATGAGTTGTGAAGTCATCCCCTTTGTAGGAAAACTTTTGCGACTATAAGCAAATTCGTTGGTAGTGTAGCTTGGCAATAACTAGCCCTTTTTGTAGGAAAATTTTCGTATCTATGATATAGTTTGCTTTCTTGGAGTCTCTTGCTTTGTTCCTTGTACCGTGGTATCAGAGCCAGCCCATCCTTTCGGAGGGAAGAACAGTTTACTAAATATGTCTGAGTCGTTTCCATCATCTTGTTCCCTTGGAAAAATGAATATGTCTCCTACTCTATATAAGACCTTGTCCAAAAAATAAGATTACCTCTATGAAGTAGATATCCTACCCGACGAACAGAAAGTGTCCACCGCCGAACTACCCCTCATAAACTCCACCTTTTCCAAAAAATCATTTTCCCCATGGACCCAAATCCATTCCTTAGTCCAACACAAACCAAAAGGAGTCAAAGAATATATTGCTTCCTCAAAACCTGATTGGCATCCTATTCTTGCCACTCGAGAGGAACAATTTATTACCCTCCAAATTCCAGATGATTTTCTTAGACAATGGAGAGATCATGATTTTACCCATATTCATTTTGGTGCTATCTGTATTGCTCTGACTTGTCATGGAAGAAAAGGTCAACCTGTTGTTGCTCGACTTTCTCTTCTAGATACAAGATACTTGGAGTACCAACATGTAAATTTGGGTATTGCAGAAATTACCTTGAATGCAGAGACTGTCTTCATAACTATCTTTCCAAATTTCAACATGTCCCTTTGTGACCCATACTTAACCGAAGCACTCAAAGAATTATCTTTCACCAAAACAGGTGCATCCCGAAAGAAATATGGTCAAAAGATTGGGAAACCTGGAATTATACCAGCACTCATCCACTATAAAAAAGTCCGGGAAGAAGCAAAGGAATATCAAACTCCATATGAAATCATCCAGGAAAAAATAACTCAAGACATCTCCAGATTAAGGTGCGGATCACATCCCTCAATCCAAAGGAGAAGGAACATAGCGTAGAAGAACCTTCAAGTTCCAAGCGTTACTTTTCAAGATCTTTGAAAAGATGCCTAGAAGACAAACAGAGAAAATCAATGGAAGATAATCATCCCTATTAATCTCACCATAATCCTGCATTACCTACCAAAACCCCCTAAAAATCATCTACCCATGCCAAGACAAAATTCCACATTCTTCCAAACCATCTGGGTCCCACTTTCACATGCTTCCACATGCCTTCACATTCTTCGTCACATGAAACATCCCTATTTTCACATGCTTTCACATGCTCCCACAACCTTTCACCTGCTAAACCATGTATATTTCACCTTTTTCACATGTTTTCATGAGCTTTTTTGTTACTTTGCCTATGGTCCTTCACATGTAAAAAAGGGACCCACTTGTAGATAGGGTTTCCCTGTAAGATAGGTTTATTTTATAATATATGTTTGTCTTGTAATAACCTCCTAATTCTATATAAAGGAGGCCTTGTAGTAGTTGTAATATCATTTGTAAACCTTTGTGATATATTATATATGAGTTCCTTATAAATTTCCCTCTTGTTCTTTCTTTCGAATGGATGGAAAAGTCGGTCCATGTATGAAAATAGAGTAAGAATACTCTAATAAAGTTAGCTTGTTGTAGTACGAATGTTTTCTTAGTTATAACAGCTAAAATTTGTTATAGTACAAAAGTTTTTTGAGTTGTGTAGCTTGGAAAGCCGTCCCTTATGGGTTGTGAAGCTAACCTTTTTTTAGGAATACTTTTACGACTATAAGAAAATTAAATGTTAGTGAAGCTTGGCAATAGCCAGCCCTTTTCATAGGAAAATTCTCGTATCTATGATATAGTTTGCTTTCTTGGAGTCTCTTGCTCTGTTCTTTATACCATGGTATCAGAGCCAGCCCATCATTTTAGAGGGAGGAACAGCTTACTAAATATGTATGAGTCATTTCCATCATCTTTTTCCCTTGTAAAAATGAATATATCTCCTACTTTATATACCAGTTGTTCGTGAGTTTCCAGAGGTGTTTCCCGCAGACCTGCCGGGGATGCCACCCGACATGGATATTGATTTCTGTATTGATATGGCTCCGGGCACTTAGCCCATATCTATTCCATCATATGGTATAGCCCCGCCAGAGTTGAAGTAATTGAAGGAATAGTTTCAAGATTTTCTTGATAAGGGCTTCATTAGACCTAGTTTCTCGCCCTGGGGTGCACCTGTGTAGTTGGTGACGAATAACGATGGATCGATGAGGATGTGCATAGATTATTGGCAATTGAACAAAGTCACCATCAAGAACAAGTAACCATTTCCAAGTACTGATGACTTATTTGATCAGATTTAGGGTGCCAACGTGATTTCGAATATTGATTTGAGATCTGGCTACCATAAGTTGAGGATTAGGGCATCCGGTCTCTCTAAGACAACTTTTCAGACTCTATACGGGCATTATAAGTTTCTAGTGATGTCCTTTGGGTTGACAAATTCCCACACAACATTCATGGATTTGATGAACTGAGTGTTCAAGGATTATTTGGACTCCTTTTATGATTGTGTTTACTGATGATATCTTGATCTACTCCCGCAGTCTAGAGGAGCACGAGAAACATCTTAGGATTGTACTTCAGGCTCTGATACATAGCCAGTTATATGCTAAGTTTTCAAATTACGAGTTTTAGTTAAATTAAGTTTCTTTCTTGGGGCACGTTGTATCGGCAGAGGGCATTCAAGTAGATACTAAGAAGATTGAGGTAGTTCAGAACTGGCCTAGACCCACTTCAGTTATGGAGATCAGGAGTTTCTTCGGTTTGGCGGGCTATTACCATTGATTTATTAAGGGGTTTTCATCTATAGTAGCCCCGTTGACTAGGTTGACCCAGAGGTTCCCCGTTCAGTTGGTCAGACGAGTCTGAGACGAGCTTTCAGAAGCTCAAGACTGCTTTGACTACAACACCGGTGTTGGTATTGCATATTGGTTCAGGATCTTATACGGTATATTGTGATGCGTCCCGTGTTGGGCTCGGTGCGGTATTGATGCATGAGGGTAGGGTGATTGCATATGCGTCATGGCAGTTGAAGGTTCATGAGAAGAATTACCCTCTCCATGACTTAGAGTTGGCAGCCATTATTCATTTGCTGAAGATTTGGAGTCACTATCTTTACGGCGTGTCATGTGAGATTTTTTGCGGATCATCAGAGACTTCAGTATTTTCAAGAAAAGGATCTCAATTTGTGGCAGAGGTGGTGGTTGGATCTATTTAAATACTATGATATCACCATTTTGTAAAATCCCAGGGAGGCATATTTGGTGCCCGACGCCTTGAGCAGAAAGGCAGCAGGTACGGACAACCTTGCATTCATTCTAGTCAGTGAGAGGCTGCTTGCATCAGATGTTCAGATTTTAGCCAACCAGTTTGTGAGGCTGGATATTTTAGAGCTCAGCTGTGTTCTATCTTGTACAGTCGCTCGATCTTTCTTGTTTGAGCGCATCAGAGATCAGTAGTATGACGACCCTTATTTGTTGGTCCTTAGGGACACAGTGCGGCACGGTGGTGCCAAGCAGGTTACTGTTGGATGGACTTCGTGAGTTGATTCTTGAGGAGGCCCACAGTTCCCGGTATTCCATTCATCCAGGCGCCGCCAAGATGTACCAGGACTTGTAGCAACATTATTGGTGGAGGAGGATGAAGAAGGATATAGTTGCTTATGTATCTCGGTGTCAAAATTGTTAGCAAGTAAAGTATGAGCATCATAGACCTGGTGATTTTCCTCAAAATATAGAGATCCCTGAATGAAAGTGGGAGCTTATCACTATGGATTTCATTGTTAGACTCCCACGGACTCAAAGGAAGTTCGATGTCGTTTGGGTCATTGTGGACAGGCTGACTATTTCATTCCCGTGGCAGTTACCAATTCTTCGTAGCGGTTGGCAGATATTTATACCCGCGAGATCGTTCGTCTTCGAAGTGTTCCCATGTCTATCATTTCTGATCGAGGTATGTAGTTCACCTCGCACTTCTGGAGGGTAGTACAACGTTTGTGGGGAACGTGAGTTGAGTTGAGCACAGTGTTTCATCCTCAAACAGATGGACAGTCTGAATGCACTATTCAGATATTGGAGGATGCTCCACACATGTGTTATAGACTTTGGAGGATCGTGGGATCAGTTCTTTCCCCATGCAGAGTTCGCCTATAACAACAGCTACCAGTCGAGCCTTTAGATGGCTCTATATGAGCCATTACACGGTAGGCAGTGTCGGTCGCCAGTTAGGTGGTTTGAGCTAGGGGAGGCTCGGCTGTTGGGTACAGACCTAGTACAGGATGCCTTGGATAAGGTCAAGATTATTCAAGATCGACTTCGCACAACTCAGTCCAGGTAGAAGAGTTATGTCGACCGTAGAGTTCGTGATGTTTCCTTCACGGTCAGGGAGAGAGTGTTGCTGCGGGTATCACCCATGAAAGGTGTAATGAGGTTTAGAAAGAAGGGAAAGTTGAGCCTTAGGTATATCGGACCCTTAAAGACTCTAGGGAGAAAGGGATAGGTGGCTTATAGGCTTGCGTTGCCACTTGGGTTATCAACAAATCATTTGTTGTTCCATGTGTCCATGCTTCAGAAGTATCATGGTGATCCGTCCCATGCGTTAAATTTCATCTTTCTCAAGTTGGATAAGGATATGACTTACGAGGATGAGACAGTGGCTATTCTAGCCCGACAAGTTCGTTAGTTGAAGTTGAAGAGTTATCCTGAGTCCGAGTGCAGTGGAGAGGTCAACCCATCGAGGCAGCTACTTGGGAGTCCAAGTCGGACATACGGAGTAGATATCCCCACCTTTTCACCAGTTCAGGTACTTTTCTATGTCCATTCAAGGAGGAACGGTTGTTTTGGAGGTGGAGAATATGATGACCCAATAGGTCATCTTATGTTTTAAAACCTAATTCTGTGATCCAAAGCCTTAAATATCTTGTTTTATCCTTCCTCGATATGCGTGCACAGTCCATTCATCTTTCCAGAAAGCTTTTATGTGAAATTTGAGAAATATTTAAAATTTTGCCTTAAAATCAACTTGGGTTGACTTCAGCCAACGTTTTGAGTAAATGGACTCGGACTAGTGTTTTCACTGCCCCGATGGGTCCGTATCGTGATTTGGGACTTGGGCGTATTCCCGGAATCGAATTCAGTTGTCCCTAGCTCGAGTTATTGCATTTTATAGAAATTTGAGAATTTAAGTCTTAATGAATTGGAAATGGTTGACCAATGTTTTACTTTTGGATATCGGGTTCGTATTTTGGTTTCGGAGCCCTATATAGGTTTAATACTATAATTATGACTTGTCTGTCAAATTGGGTGAGATAACGATTTGTTTGACGTGATTCGGACGTCCGGTTATAAAAATAGAAGTTTCAAAGTTTTCTTGAAAAACTTCATTTGATTTGGTGTTCAATTCATAGTTTTAGGTGTTATTTTGGTGTTTTGATCAAGCGAGCAAGTTTGTCTGATGTTTTTAGACTTGTGTGCATTTTTGGTCTAGAGCCCCGAGGTCTCGGATGAGTTTCTGATATTCTACAGAGTGAATTGGACTTAGAACATTTGCTGGTGTTTGCAATTTCTGAGAAATGTCCTCTGATCTCGCATTTGCGAGATTAGAGTTCACATTTGCGAACATTTCTATCTTCTATCAGGCTCACATTTGCGCCATTTCTTCGGATTTGTGTAGAGTTCCTGGATCACCCTAGGTTCGCATTTTTAATCATGGGGTAGCATTTGCGGAAGGCCAATGTTTGCATTTGCGAACAAAGCTTCGCATTTGCAATGTGAGCTGGGGAGGGAGATTCTTTGCATTTACGATCATTGGGTCGCATTTGCGGTCTAGTCCGTGTTTGCATTTTCGAACTTCTCATCACAAATGCGATGATTGAAGAGGTGTGGGAGTCTTTGCAAATGTGATGAATTTCTCGCATTTTCGGGTGAATCACATATGCGACATCTGCAACTGAATAAAATATGACTTAGACGGGATTGTAGGTTCATTATTCAAATTTTCAAAAACCTTAAACCTTAGAGGCGATTTTTCCAAGACTCTTTCTTCCCCAATTCATTTGTAAGTAATTCTAACCTATTTCCTTTCAATCTTTCACTACTTTTCCTAAGATTTCAACCTAAAATCGAAGATTTTCATGGTGGAATTAGGGGTTTTTGGCTAGAAACTAGGGATTTGGTAAATTGGGGATTTACACCTCAAATTGAGGTCGGATTCCAAAATAAATTACATAACCGGGTTTGGGGGTGAATGGGTAATCGGTTTTTGGTACGAATTTCGGGTTTGGACTAACTCGACCAGGGTGTTGACTTTTGTTGACTTTTTCAAAAATGGCCTAAATTTAATTCTTGCAATCGTGGGTATATCTTAAAGCTTAATTTGAATCGTTTGATTGGTAATTTGTTATATTCTATTGGTCCGGAGGCTTGTTTGAGAGGAAAGGTTGTGATTGAGCAGTGAGTGGCCTTTGGAGCGAGGTAAGTGTTGTGTCTAACCTTCACTTGAGGGATTTAGGAACCCTCAGAAAATTTGTTATGTGAATTTCATGTGAGCAGCGTGTATGTAATCTGACGAATGGTTATGCGCCGCCAAATTATCTATTTTCCCTGTTTTCCCATTTTTCTTATATTACCTCTTTCCCTGTCTTAATTGTTACTTGCTCTAATTGTGTTCCCATGCCTAATTGCTACTTGTTAGTCATTGTTTCCTCCAGCTCATGGTATTGGTTCGTTCCATAGTTTCATAATCTCATACTATTTGATTAAGCAGGAGTTCTGAATTGGTCTCATTGTGTAGTACTATTTATGTTAACTTTCACGGTGTACAAGTTTCCTATTTGTTTCGATTTGGTGTTTAGGAATTTCGAAGGGTTTTCTATGATTTGAATTGTAAATTTACTATGCGTACTGAATACTTGATATGGATATGGTGGGATCGGATTGCACGCCACAACAGGTGGAATAAGGGTGATATATTGAGGTGGAATAAGGGTAAATCTATGTTATACTGTGGGAATGGGTTGCACACTGCAACAGGTGTAATAAGGGTGGATTATTGTGGTGGTATAAGGGTGAACTATGATTATGATATTGTGATATGGTGGGATTAGGTTGCACACCGCAACACTTTTATATATATTCATTTTTGTTTATGTTATTATTAGGAAATAAGGGAGGCATATGAGATGTACGGTGGGATCGGGTTGCGCGCCGCAACAACCTATGTGTTTATGCTTCCCTGAGCTGTGTTAGCTTTAAGGTATTCTCTTTTGCACTTAAGGATTGGTAAATTCTGAACACTGTTGGCTTATTTCCTGGATTTGTAGGTATTTCTTGAAATTTGTTGCTTTATTCTATTTTGCATTTCCTTTTCTGCTTTTATTATATATATTACGTACAGGCTGTAGTGTGAATGAGCCGCCTTAGCCTCGTCAGTATTTCATTGAGGTTAGGCTCAGCACTTACAGAGTACATGGGGTTGATTGTAATCATACTACATTATGCACTTCTTGTGCAGATTTTGGAATTGATCCTAGCTGATCGAGAGGCGTAGCAGCTTAGACTGGTTCATCGGAGACTCAAGGTAGATCTGTTGGCGTTCGCAGACCTTGAAGTCCCCATATATATTTTTATGTTTTTAATATTTCTTTCGTTCAAACAGTTGTATTTATTTCAGATACTTGTAGTAAATCCAAGAAGTTGGTGAATTGTGACTTCAGATCCGGGTTGTAGCAACTATTAAAGCATTTATAATATTTTGTACTCGTTTTATTTCATTTTAGCTTATTTGACGTTACTTACTGAATTGAATAAGGATTGACTTAATAATTCTCTAGCTTTGGCTTGCCTAGCAAGTGAAATGTTTGGCGCCATCACGTTCCCGAAAGGTGGGAATTCCAGTTCGTGACACTTACATTCTTGAATTCGTCGTGCCAGAGAGACAGAATTACATACCTTATCCGAAGGCCAAGAAGTGTAGAATGCGATATTGGTTGCTTGGCCCAATTAAATTTGTCTCACCTCCCCAAGAGCATAACAAAAAGCTTGAAGCCAAATTTGGGGCTCAATTAATAAGTTTGAGGTAGAGGTAAAAAGTGGTTCACATTGTGTCGTGACGTTAAATTATGCGCTAATTGAGAGGCAACACAGCTTTACTGCTTTCTTTTAGTTTTGATTTTCTTTCTTATTGTATTATTTTTGTAGTGTTGTTTTATTTTTTAGGATTTTGAGCATAGGGAGCAATGCCATAGGAAGTGTGCAAAAGTGAGCCAGATGGTTGGAACTAAATGTGAGATGCCCGCACAAAGGATCATGCTGGGAGAAGTTTGAGTACCTGTGAGCGACTATTTCTTTGGCTTTTGGCCTTTCAAGGAGTTTCTTGTCCACCCTCAGTGCACTCTTTTAAGTCTGGGGTGGGGAAATTCCTCTAGATAATTAGTAGTAGTATGTTAGTAGGAAAAAAAAATGTTAACTTCTTATTTTGAGTTTAACTTCTTATTTTTATTTTTGTAGTAGTGTAGTATTTTAGTAGTACTTTTAGTAACTTAAATTTTTTTTAAGTATGAATAATCAAAAAGAAATTGAAAATTTTGACTTTTCATGACGATGCTCCTAGACAGCTTTCTTGAGAGATTAAAGTCTAAACAAAAAAATGAAAAAAAAAATGAAAAAAAAACACAAAAACATGTCTTATAGCATATTTAGGCTTTGGCATGTGTAGTATCTTCCCTATAATTTGAAATTAGTGATGATGTCTTGCTTAGTTGGATAGCATGTTTTGTGACGCCTATGTCTCATCTACTTGACTTATGTTCACTTTGTGCTCAATGATTAATATCACGTGGCTTTGTGAATACTCGCATTAGCTTGAGAGTCGGAATGGACCATCCCTAGTTAGTCATATGCCATGTGCTGTGAGGTTTATATGTAGTCCTAAATATATCATACACGTCCCTTAGCCCACATTACGACCATGAAAAAGTCCTAACTGATTTTAGATCGAGCGAGCTTACATTAGTAGAGATTTATATTAAGGGCAAGCTTACGGTACCAATTGCATGCATGTGACTTCTTTGTGAGAGTAAGAGATTTCTTTTATATACAAGTGAGTCCTTAAACTATATTTGAACATGAGATTCGGATGTGTTGATTTAACTTACTCTCTTTGCTTTTGATGTGAGGGCACATGATTTCAGGAGGGGTAGGTAACATTATTAGGCTTCTCTAGGATGTCGGTGTTCAAGCCATAAGTGCATTGGGACATTGAGTTGGTTTTCGAGGCTAGGATTATTGTGAGCATGTTATCTTGTATGAATATATTTGAAGAATGACATAAGAAAATGGAAGTGTATGTGATTTCATATGCTAGATTTTAATCGTTGCTATCAACCATGGTCATTGGTGTAAAGTTCTCAAAGATAGAGTAGTTTGTTGGTTGACTCGAGGACGAGCAACGTTTAAGTGTGGGGTGTTGATATTCGGCTTAAAGTCTACATATTTCTATGGATATTGCGTCGCATTGTACTCATGTCTCTTAGATTTTGGATGTATAATATATTGATTTAAGATAATTTGTGTTATATCTATGTGTAGGAATCATTAAAATGCAATTTGGGACGAATGTTTGCTAATTGGAGCGAAAATTAGGGGAAAAGGCAAAATTGCACATTTGAGAGCCACAGGCAGCATGGGGCACACTACATGTGGCCCAGTTTCCAGAAACATAAAATATAAAGCACCCCACGCTACCCTGGGTGCTGGTGATAAGGACTTGTCCTTTTTCACATGGGACTTGGTTATTTCGGCCCTACACACCCCTAACTCGTATAAAAGGATCCTAAAACTATTTTGGAGGGGGGAGAACGTTTGAGAGGACTTTTGACGAAGGGAGAGAAAAGAGCCGCCGTGGAGGCCATGTTTCATCTTTTCTTCCACCAAACTTAGTAATTTTTTATGTTTCATTACATGATTTGTTGTTTTGCTACAATGTCTATGTGGAGATAAACTTCACGTTCTAGGGTTGTGGTTCTTTCATGAATATTTTTATTCGAATATTGATTTTGCTTTCTTGATTTATCATATTGGTTTATTTATTCATCTTGTGCTTAATTATTTAATTATTTGGTCACCAATTGAATACTATCTAGGAATCTGGAATAACTCAAAAGTGGGAATTCTAGATTGCACATAGGATTGAGTAGATCAAGTTCTTGAACCCGAGCATCGGGAAACACATTCACGGTTAGGATAGACATATACCCAATTTCCTTGCTTGGTTGATGTACAGGAATTATGAATGCATTCTTGTTAGATATAAATTCCATAAACATATAAACGTTAGGTTAGCTTGAATAGTGAGTAAGAACTCGACAGATTCTTACTAGCGATATTAACCCTGTCAACCAATAAGCTAGATAACATAATTAGTCAATTTAATTCAAGAATACAATAGGAATATTAGATAGCCCATAACCCCATATCGTTTTCATAACATTGATAACATAAATATCTGCTCTATGTCAGTTCAAAGTTCATTATTTGTTTTTCTTTAATTTAATTAGTTTATAATCAAATACTTCTAGTTTTAATTCCCGTGTAGATATTTAGGATAGTCTAATTTAGTTAATAGTTAATCACAAGTCCTCATGGGTTCGACATCCGACATTTAGTCAGTTTATTACTTGACGACCGCTTATACTTGTGTGTTCGTTTGGCCAAAACACTACACTTCTGCACTTCTTGTGTAGATTCTAGTGTTGGTCCCAACGGCGTTTAGCGGAGGCTTGCTCGGATTGTCATTTGCCCGGAGACTTGAGGTAGAGTTGCACGGTGATTGTAAGCCCTGAAGTCCCTTCTTATCTTTTGTACTGTTATTTCACTCAGACAGTTGTATTTTCATTTCAGACCTTGGTTGTAGTATTTTTTTAGCAGCTCATGTATTTGTGATACCTTATTCTTGAATTAGACTAGACCCCATATTTGGAGATTACTATATATTTTGATGTTTTAAATCTTTACCTTCTTATTAACTTTCTTTTAAAATTGCTAAAATGAATATCTATGCAGCTAATACTGGATTTCTTAGAAAGTGGATGTTTGCACCATCACGACCCTGTGGTTGGGATTTCAGGTCGTGACAAGTTAGTATCTGCGCACTAGGCTGCCTAGGTCTCATGAGTGATGAGCAAGCCTAGTGAGTCTTGAGGATCAATATATAGACGTCTGTACTTATCTTCCAGAGGCTATGAAGCTTTACTAAATTCACTTCTTTCTTTATCTATCGTGCAATTTTGTTCTATAAACGAGATTGAATCATTCTATTCTTGTTCTCTCATAGATGGTGAGGACACATACAACATCACACCTGATCAGGAGCTCGAGCCCCGGGTTGCAGCCACTACCAGTGGTAGGGGACGGGGCCGAGGTAAGGCTAGAGGCATGGGCAGAGCTCAGCCTAGAGCATTTGTATCAGCACTGTCACGACCCCAAACTCCCTCCGTAGAAAATCGTGACGGCACCTAGTCTCTACGACTAAGTAAGCCTAGCAAATTGCGGAAATCACACAAATGAAAGTAAAACATAACAAATCACTACAATATATAACTCAATTACTAGTAACAATGCCGCTCGGTATGTAAAATAACCAATAATCTAAAAATACACAGTTTTCCCAAAACCTGGAATATCACAAGTCACAAGCTACAGAAGGAAGTTGCATATATATACACAGGAGTCTAATAAACGAAATATAGAAGGAAATTGACATAGGGGAGAATAGAGGGGGACACCGAGGTCTGCGGATGCGACATATATACCTTGAAGTCTCAAATTGTCGCTTCTCACTAATGACATGGCTGATAATAAGGAGCACCTGGATCTGCATACAAAACATGACCAGAAGAGTAGAACGAGTACACCACAACGATACCAAGTAAGTGCCAAGCCTAACCTCGGTAAAGTAGTGATGAGGTTAGTTCAGGCCCAGTGGTATATAATAAATAAGACAAGAGAATACAACATTATAATAAGAGACTAGAATTTAACAAAAGGAAAACACAACAAAATAACAGTACAACACATATGGATAACACAGGGGATCTCCCGAGGTACCGCCTTGTAGTCTCAAAAGTAAATATGCAGGGGAACTCCCGAGGTACCGCCCCGTAGTCTCAAAAGTAAATGTGGAGGGAGAACTCCCGAGGAATTTCCTTTTAGTCTTAAAAGTAAATATGTAGGGGGAACTCCCCAGGTACCGCCTCGTAGTCTCAAAAGTAAATGTGCAGGGAGAACACCCGAGGAACTGCCTCGTAGTTTCAAAGTAAATATGAAGGGAGAACTCCAGAGGAACCGCCTCGTAGTCTCAAAAGTAAACACACAGCCCAAACCAATAAATACAACAGTTAACAGAAAGAAATCTATAGTTAAGACTAATAATGATCAAGGAAAAGCAGGGAATCAACAAGGCATGCTGCCCAAAGTTAAAATAAGCAGTTAAAGCACGTAGACATGCGATATTAGACTAAACAAGATAACTACACATGTTGGTATAACTTGATTAAGATGACAACACATCACCACTCAGTGAAAATGGTATAACTCCGTAAGAATAAAAACATGTTGCAAGCCTGTGTACGTACTCATCACCTCACGTACATAGCGCTCACATATCACAAAAGTACCAAATCCTAAGGGGACTTCCCCACACAAGGTTAGGCAAGCCACTTACCTCGAACCAAGCTCAAATCAATCCGTAAGAATGCCTTTTCCTCGATTTTCCAGCTTCAAATGGCCCAAGTTTAGCAAAATACAATTACATATCGTAAATACAACTATAATAGATTAAGCTAGTTAATGAAATCAAGACTTTAATAGGAAATTCGAAAATCGCCCTAAAAAGCCTCCCCGGGCTCACGTCTTGAAATCGAATAAAAGTCACAAAATATGAACACGCATTCACTCACGAGTTAACTCTACCATAATTATCCAAATTCGATATCAAAATCCAAATCAAAACTAAAAAACATAGTTGAAAAATTTCTCCCATATTTCCAAAATTTTCAACCCAAATCCGAAATTATATGATGGAATTAATGATATTTTAGTGGTATATAACCAAAAACAAATGTAGAATCATTACGCAATCATTGCCTCTGAAAATCCCCCAAACTCTCGCCCAAATCTGCGCTCTCTAACTCAAGTTTTGATAAAAATGGCTAACCCACATTTTGAAATGTGTAATACCACCCAGGCATTCCTACTTCATGAACATGGCCACACCCCCGCGTTCGCGTAGAACAAAAATTCACTGACCAACAATCTATCTTTGCGAACGCATAGCTTCCATTGGCTTCCTCTTCATGAACACTATCTCCACTATGCGAACGCGTACAACGATGCCTTGGGGTCCCAACTGCTCTACCTCCTCTACCCGAACGTTGCGTTCCCGATGCACTGCTGAACCCACACTTTCACAAATGCGGCTTCTACTTTGCGAACGCAAAGAACAATTCTCCTCCTGCCTCCAGATCCTCTACGTGAACGCGGAACACCCCACGCGAAAGCGAATAAGGACACCAACAACTGGAACAACCAGAAAATCTGCAATCTCTCACAAGTCCAAAATGGTCCGTTAACCACACAAAATCAACCCGAGGTCCCTGGGACCTCAACCAAACATACCAACAAGTCCTAAATCCCCATACGAACTTAGTCGATCCATCAAGTTACATCAAAAACGCTAAAAACAAGAATCATCTTCAAATTCAAACTTAAAGAACTTTGAAACATGAACTTCTACAACCAATGCTGAAACATATCCAATCACGTCTGATTTAACTCAAATTTTTCACACAAGTCATAATTGACGTTACATACCTACTCTAACATCCGAAATCGGAATCCGACCCCGATATCAAAAAGTCCATTACCGGTCAAACTTCCCAAAAAATTCAACTTTCACCATTTGAAGCCTAATTCATACAGACCTCGAAAACATCATCCAAACACACTCCAAAGTCCAAAATCACCCAACGGAGCTAGCCCGACGAAATGCTTTTCCGTAGTCTTTTTCACACAGTTCCAAGTATGGTCAAAATTATAGAACATAAGCTTCCACTTTTATGGACTAGGTCTCATGAGTGATGAGCAAGCCTAGTGAGTCTTGAGGATCAGTATATAGACGTCTGTACTTATCTTACAGAGGCTATGAGGCTTTAGTAAATTCACTTCTTTCTTTATCTATCGTGCAATTTTGTTCTATAAACGAGATTGAATCATTCTATTCTTGTTCTCTCATAGATGGTGAGGACACATACAACATCACAGCTGATCAGGAGCCCGAGCCCCGGGTTGCAGCCACTACTAGTGGTAGGGGACGGGGCCGAGGTAGGGCTAGAGGCATGGGCAGAACTCAGCCTAGAGCATTTATATCAGCACTGTCACGACCCCAAACTCCCTCCGTAGAAAATCGTGACGGCACGACACCTAGTCTCTACGACTAAGTAAGCCTAGCAAATTGCAGAAATCACACAAATGAAAGTAAAACATAAAAAATCACTACAATAGATAACTCAATTACTAGTAACAATGCCGCTCGGTATGTACAATAGCCAATAATCTAAAAATACACAGTTTTCCCAAAACCTGGAATATCATAAGTCAAAAGCTACAGAGGGAAGTTGCATCTATATACACAAGAGTCTAATAAATGAAATATAGAAGGAAATTGGCATAGGGGAGAATAGAGGGGGACCCCGAGGTCTGCGGACGCGACAGATATACCTTGAAGTCTCAAATTGTCGCTACTCACTAATGATGTGGCTGATAATAAGGAGCACCTGGATCTGCATACAAAACTTGAGCAGAAGAATAGAACGATTACACCACAACGATACCGAGTAAGTGCCAAGCCTAACCTCGGTAAAGTAGTGATGAGGTTAGGTCAGGCCCAGTGGTATATAATAAATAAGACAAGAGAATACAACATTATAATAATAGACTAGAATTTAACAAAAGGAAAACACAACAAAATAACAGTACAACACATATGGATAACACAGGGGATCTCCCGAGGTACCGCCTTGTAGTCTCAAAATTAAATATGCAGGGGAACTCCCAAGATACTGCCCTGTAGTCTCAAAAGTAAATGTGCAGGGAGAACTCCCGAGGAATTTCCTTCTAGTCTCAAAAGTAAATATGTAGGGGGAACTCCCCAGGTACCGCCTCGTAGTCTCAAAAGTAAATGTGCAGGGAGAACTCCCGAGGAATTTCCTCGTAGTCTCAAAAGTAAATATGAAGGGAGAACTCCAGAGGAACTGCCTCGTAGTCTCAAAAGTAAACACACAGCCCAAACCAATAAATACAACAGTTAACAGCAAGAAATCTATAGTTAAAACTAATAATGATCAAGGAAAAGCAGGGAATCAACAAGGCATGATGCACAAAGTTAAAATAAGCAGTTAAAGCACGTAGACATGCGATATTAGACTAAACAACATAACTACACATGCTGGTATAACTTGATTAAGATGAGAACACGTCACCACTCAGTGAAAATGGTATAACTCCGTAAGAATAAAAATGCGTTGCAAGCCTGTGTACGTACTCGTCACCTCACGTACACAGCGCTCACATATCACGAAAGTACCAAATCCTAAGGGGACTTCCCCACGCAAGGTTAGGCAAGTCACTTACCTCGAACCAAGCTCAAGTTAATCCGTAAGAATGCCTTTTCCTCGATTTTCCACCTTCAAATGGCCCAAGTTTAGCCAAATACAATTACATATCACAAATACAACCATAATAGATTAAGCTAGTTAATGAAATCAAGACTTTAACAAGAAATTCAAAAATCGCCCTAAAAAGTCTCCCCGGGCTCACCTCTTGAAATCGAATAAAAGTCACAAAATATGAACACGCATTCACTCACGAGTTAACTCTACCAAAATTATCCAAATTCGATATCAAAATCCAAATCAAAACTGAAAAACATAGTTGAAAAACTTCTCCCATATTTCCAAAATTTTCAACCCAAATCCGAAATTATAGGATAGAATTAATGATATTTTAGTGGTATATAACCAAAAACAAGTGTAGAATCATTACCCAATCATTGCCTCTGAAAATCCCCCAAAATCTCGCCCAAATCCGCGCTCTCTAACTCAAGTTTTGACAAAAATGACTAACCCACATTTTGAAATGTTTAATACCACCCAGGCATTCCTACTTTATGAACATGGCCACACCCTCGCGTTCGCGTAGAACAAAAATTCACTGACCAACAATCCATCTTCGCGAACGCATAGCTTCCATTGGCTTCCTCTTTATGAACACTATCTCCACTATGCGAACGCGTACAACGAGGCCTTCGGGTCCCAGCTGCTCTACCTCCTCTACCCGAACGCTGCGTTCGCGATGCACTGCTGAACCCACACTTTCACAAATGCGGCTTCTACTTAGCGAACACGCAGAACAATTATCCTCTTGCCTCCAGATCCTCTTCGTGAACGCGGAACACCCCACGCGAAAGCGAATAAGGACACCAACAACTAGAAAAACCAGAAAATCTGCAATCTCTCACAAGTACAAAATGGTTCGTTAACCACACAAAATCAACCCGAGGTCCCTGGGACCTCAACCAAACATACCAACAAGTCCTAAATCCCCATACGAACTTAGTCGATCCATCAAGTTACATCAAAAAACGCTAAAAACAATAATCACCTTCAAATTCAAACTTAAAGAACTTTGAAACATGAACTTCTAAAACCGATGCTGAAACATATCCAATCACGTCTGGTTGAACTCAAATTTTGCACACAAGTCACAATTGACGTTTCAAACCTACTCTAACATCCGAAATCGGAATCCGACCCCGATATCAAAAAGTCCATTACCGGTCAAACTTCCCAAAAAATTCAACTTTCACCATTTGAAGCCTAATTCATACAGACCTCGAAAACATCATCCAAACACACTCCTAAGTCCAAAATCACCCAACGGAGCTAGCCCGACGAAATGCTTTTCCGGGGTCTTTTTCACACAGTTCCAAGTATGGTCAAAATCATAGAACATAAGCTTCCATTTTTATGGACTAGGCCTCATAAGTGATGAGCAAGCCTAGTGAGTCTTGAGGATTAGTATATAGATGTCTGTACTTATCTTCCAGAGGCTATGAGGCTTTAGTAAATTCACTCCTTTCTTTATCTATCGTGCAATGTCATTCTATAAACGAAATTGAATCATTCTATTCTTATTCTCTCATAGATGGTGAGGACACATACAACATCACAGTTGATCAGGAGCCCGAGCCCCGGGTTGCAGCCACTACCAGTGGTAGGGGACGGGGCCGAGGTAGGGCTAAAGGCATGGGTAGAGCTCAGCCTAGAGCATTTGTATCAGCATTGTCACGACCCCAAACTCCCTCCGTAGAAAATCGTGACGGCACCTAGTCTCTACGACTAAGTAAGCCTAGGAAATTGCGGAAATCACACAAACGAAAGTAAAACATAACAAATCACTACAATAGATAACTCAATTACTAGTAACAATGCCGCTCGGTATGTGCAATAGCCAATAATCTAAAAATACATAGTTTTCCCAAAACCTGGAATATCACAAGTCACAAGCTACAGAAGGAAGTTGCATCTATATACACAAGAGTCTAATAAATGAAATATAGAAGGAAATTGGCATAGGGGAGAATAGAGGGGGACCCCGAGGTCTGCGGACGCGACAGATATACCTTGAAGTCTCAAATTGTCGCTGCTCACTAATGACGTGGCTGATAATAAGGAGCACATGGATCTACATACAAAACATGAGCAGAAGAGTAAAACGAGTACACCAAAACGATACCGAGTAAGTGCCAAGCCTAACCTCGGTAAAGTAGTGATGAGGTTAGGTCAGGCCCAGTGGTATATAATAAATAAGACAAGAGAATACAACATTATAATAAGAGACTAGAATTTACCGAAAGGAAAACACAACACAATAACAGTACAACACATATGGATAACACAGGGGATCTCCCGAGGTACCGCCTTGTAGTCTCAAAAGTAAATATGCAGGGGAATTCCCGAGGTACCGCCCCGTAGTCTCAAAAGTAAATTTGCAGGGAGAACTCCCGAAGAATTTCCTTATAGTCTCAAAAGTAAATATGTAGGGGGAACTCCACAGGTACCGCCTCGTAGTCTCCAAAGTAAATGTGCAGGGAGAACTCCCGAGGAACTGCCTCGTAGTCTCAAAAGTAAATATGAAGGGAGAACTCCAGAGGAACCGCCTCGTAGTCTCAAAAGTAAACACGCAGCCCAAACCAATAAATACAACAGTTAACAGCAAGAAATCTATAGTTAAGACTAATAATGATCAAGGAAAAGCAGGGAATCAACAAGGCATGTTGCACAAAGTTAAAATAAGCAGTTAAAGCATGTAGACATGCGATATTAGACTAAACAACATAACTACACATGCTGGTATAACTTGATTAAGATGAGAACACGTCACCACTCAGTGAAAATGGTATAACTCCGTAAGAATAAAAACACGTTGCAAGCCTGTGTACGTACTCGTCACCTCACGTACACAGTGCTCACATATCACAAAAGTACCAAATCCTAAGGGGACTTCCCCACACAAGGTTAGGAAAGTCACTCACCTCGAACCAAGCTCAAATCAATCCGTAAGAATGCCTTTTCCTCGATTGTCCAGCTTCAAATGGTCCAAGTTTAGCAAAATAAAATTACATATCATAAATACAACCATAATAGATTAAGCTAGTTAATGAAATCAAGACTTTAACAAGAAATTCGAAAATCGCCCTAAAAAGCCTCCCCGGGCTCACGTCTTGAAATCGAATAAAAGTCACAAAATATGAACACGCATTCACTCACGATTTAACTCTACCAAAATTATCCAAATTCGATATCAAAATCCAAATCAAAACTAAAAAACATAGTTGAAAAACTTCTCCCATATTTCCAAAATTTTCAACCCAAATCTGAAATTATAGGATGGAATTAATGATATTTTATTGGTATATAACCAAAAACAAGTGTAGAATCATTACCCAATCATTGCCTCTGAAAATCCCCCAAAATCTCGCCCAAATCCGCGCTCTCTAACTCATGTTTTGATTAAAATGGCTAACCCACATTTTGAAATGTTTAATACCACCCAGGCATTCCTACTTCATGAACATGGCCACAGCCCCGCGTTCGCGTAGAACAAAAATTCACTGACCAACAATCCATCTTTGCGAACGCATAGCTTCCATTGGCTTCCTCTTCATGAACACTATCTCCACTATGCAAACGCGTACAACGAGGCATTGGGGTCCCAGCTGCTCTACCTCCTCTACCCGAACGCTGCGTTCGCGATGCACTGCTGAACCCACACTTTCACAAATGCGGCTTCTACTTCACGAACGCGAAGAACAATTCTCCTCCTGCCTCCAGATCCTCTTCGTGAACACGGAACACCCCACGCGAAAGCGAATAAGGACACCAACAACTGGAAAAACAAGAAAATCTGCAATCTCTCACAAGTCCAAAATGGTCCGTTAACCACACAAAATCAACCCGAGGTCCCTGATTGAACTCAAATTTGGCACACAAGTCATAATTGACGTTACATACCTACTCTAACATCCGAAATCGGAATCCGACCCCGATATCAAAAAGTCCATTACCGGTCAAACTTCCCAAAAAATCCAACTTTCGCCATTTGAAGCCTAATTCATACAGACCTCCAAAACATCATCCAAACACACTCCTAAGTCCAAAATCACCCAACGGAGATAGCCCGACGAAATTCTTTTCCGGAGTCTTTTTCACACAGTTCCAAGTATGGTCAAAAGCCAAGAACATAAGCTTCCATTTTTAGGGACTAAGTGTCCCAAAACACTCTGTAACCACGAACAAAATCTCCCGACAAGTCACATAAGCAGAAAATAATTCAGGGAAAGCAGTAAATATGGGATTAGGCTATTATTCTCAAAACGACCGCCGGGTCGCTACATCCTCCCCCTCTTAAAATAATCATTCGTCATCGAACGAGTATAGAGACATACCCGAAGTGGAGAAAATATGAGGATAATGGCTGCATATATCATGCTCGGTCTCCCAAGTCACCTCATCGGCCGGCTGACCCCTCCATTGAAACTTCATGGAAGCAATGTTCTTTGAACTCAGCTTTCGAACATGCTTGTCCAAAATAGCCATCGGCTCCTCAACATATGATAAATCCTTGTCCAACAGGATTGAGATGAATTCCAACACATAAGATGGATCATCGTGATACTTCCGTCGCATCAAAACATGGAATATCGCATGAACTCTTGCTAGACTAGGAGGCAAGGCAAGCTCATAAGCAACCTCCTCAACACATGGCAACACCTCAAATGGGTCGATAAACCTTGGGCTCAGCTTTCCCTTCTTTCCGAACCTCATAACACCTTTCATGGATGACACCCGGAGCAGGACCCGCTCTCCAACCATGAATGCATCATCGCGAACCTTCCGATCCGCATAACTCTTTTGTCTTGAATAGGCTGTGCGAAGTCGATCCTGAATCACCTTATCCTTATCCAGAGCATCCTGAACCAACTCTATGCCCAATAATCTAGCCTCACCCGGCTCAAATCAACGCACTAGATACTGACACCGCCTTCCATACAGAGCCTCACGAACCTCTGCAAGTGGAAAAAACTGATCCCCACGAACCTCCAAACTCCATCACACACGCACAATGCATATCCTCTAATATCTTAATAGTGCGCTCGGACTGTCCGGCCGTCTGAGGGTGAAATATTATGCTCAACTACACTCGAATACCCAACTTATGTTGTACAGCTCTCCATAATCAAGATGAAAAATGCGTACCCCGATCACAGATGATAGATACCGGTACGCCATGAAGCTTGTCGATCTTGCGGATATAAACTCGAGCCAGCTGCTTAGACGAATAAGTAGTCATCACAACAATCAAATATGCTGACTTGGTCAGTCTATCCGCAATCATCCAAACTGCATCAAACTTCCACTGAGTCCGTGTAAGCCCAACAACAAAATCCATAGTGATCCACTCCCATTTGCACTCCGCAATCTCTAACTTCTGAAGCAACCCACCTGGCCACTGATGCCCATACTTCACCGGTTGGCAATTTAGACACCGAGCTATATACTCCACTATGTCATTCTTGATTATACTCCACAAGTAATGTTGCCTCAAGTCCTGATACATCCTTGCGATACCCGGATGAGTGGAATACCGCAAATTGTCAGCCTCCTGGAGAATCAACTCAAGAAAACCATCTACATTGGGCACACATAGCATGCCCTGCACCTCAATGCCCCATCATCCCTATTAGTGACCTCCTTAGCATCACCGTGCTAGAGTGTGTTCTTAAGGACAAGTAGATGAGGGTCATCATACTGACGCTCCCTGATACGATCATAAAGAGAAGACCGAGAGACCACAGAAGCCAATACTTGACTCGGCTCAAAAATATAAAATCTCACAAACTGGTTGGCTAAGGCCTGAACATCCAATGCCATGGGCCTCTCTGCTACTGGTAGATATGCTAAGCTCCCCAAACTATTCGCCTGGTGACTCAAAGCATCGGCCACCACATTGGCCTTCCCGGAATGGTACAAAATGGTGATATCATAATCCTTAAGAAGTTCTAACCACCTCTGTTGACGCAAGTTAAGATCCATCTGCTTGAAAAGATGTTGCAAACTCCGGTGATCGGTGTAAATCTCACAAGGGACACCGAAAAAATAGTGCCGCCAAATCTTCAAGGCATGAACAATAGCTTCTAACTCAAGGTCATGGACATGATAGATCTTTCATGTACCTTCAGCTGTCTGGATGCATAGGCAATCACCCTACTATCCTACATCAACACCGTGCCAGGACCAATCCGCGATGCGCCGCAGTATACAGTATAAGACCCCGAACATGCTGGTAATACCAATAATGAGGTTGTAGTCAAAGTTGCTTGGGCTTCTGAAAGCTCTCCTCACACTCATCTGTCCACCTGGATGGAGCACCCTTCTTGGTCAGTCTGGTTATAAGTGCTGCAAATAGATGAGAAACCGTCGACAAATCGACAGTAACACCCCGCCAAACCAAGAAAACTCCGGATCTTCATAGTTGAGGATGGTCTAAGCCAACTATGCACTGCTTGTACCTCCTTCGGATCTGCCTTGATCCCATCCCTAGATACTACATGACCCAAGAATGCCACTAAGTCTCGCAAAAACTCACACTTCTAAAATTTTGTGTATAACTTCTTCTCTCTCAAGGTCTAAAGCACAGTCCTCAAGTGTTATTCATGATCCTCTCGAGTTCGGGAGTACACTACAATGTCTTCAATGAACACAATGATGAATGAGTCAAGATAGGGACGGAACACACTGTGCATCAAGTGCATAAAAGGTGATGGGGCATTGGTCAGCAATGACATCACAAGGAACTCGTAGTGACCATATCGAGTCCTGAAAGCAATCTTCGGGATATTTGGCTCCCGAATCTTCAACTGATGATAGCATGAGCATAAGTCAATCTTGGAAAATACCCTGGAACGTTGTAACTGATCAAATAAGTCATCAATATGAGGTAATGTATACTTGTTCTTCACTGTAACTTTGTTCAGCTAGCGATAATGAATACACATACGCATAGAACCATCTTTTTTCTTCACAAATAAGACGGGATCACCCCAAGGTGACACATTAGGCTGAATGAAGCCCTTATCAAGCAACTCCTGTAAGTGCTCATTCAACACCTTCAACTCAGGATGATCCAAAACCAATGTATCTATCGGGCGGCATGCCTGGAAGATTAGCTGGAAACAAGTCAATGCCAAAACCAATGTCTCTGTTGAGCGGCTTGCCCGAAAGATTAGCTGGAAACACATTTGGAAAGTCCCTTTGTACTAGAACTGACTCAACTGTAGGGGTTTGAATACTGACATTTCTCACATAAGCTAGATAGGTGTCGTACCCCTTCTCAACCATTCGTTGACCTTTAAGAAATGAAATAACTCTGCTGGGAGTATACTCTAAGGTACCTATCCACTCAAATTGTGGTAATCCTGGCATAGCCAGCGTCACGGCCCTAGCGTGACAATCAAGAATAGCATAATGGGGAGACAACCAGTCCATGCACAAAATAATATCAAAGTCTACCATGCAGAGCTATAGTATATCGGCTCTGGTCTCAAAACCACTAAGAACAACCAAACACAACCGATACATGCGGTCCATGATAAGAAAATCTCCCACAGGTTTAGACACATAAATAGGGGAAATCAAATAATCATGAGACATTCCCAAATACGGGGAAAAAATAGAGGACACATAGGAATAAGTAGAGCACGGATAAAATAAGACTGGCGCATCTCTATGACAGGCCACAATAACACCTATAATTACAGGTCGGAAGTAACTGCCTCTGTACGCGCAGGAAGAGCATAATATCTGTCCAGACCTCCCTCTCTACTGCGGTCTCGACCTCCCTGACCTCCACCTCGAGTTGCCGGTAGCTGGTGTTGTAACCATAGTAGAGTAACCAGTGGAGCACACGGTGGCTGAGAAGTCTGTGGAGGTGCACATCTCCTAAGTATGGGGCAATCCCTCACCATATGGTGAGTGTGGCCACACTCAAAACAAGCTCTCGGAATGTGTGACTGTTGTGAGTAGCTCAGGCCTAGGCTGCTGAACTGGCCCTTAAAAGCACCCGTGCAGTATGTAAACTAGATATTAGCGGTGCATAATAAGGATCCTGGGGCCTAGAAGGGGCCAGGATACCACTGGCGGCTGGAAGAGCTGAGTGAATGGGGCGACTCACATAGCCCCTACCGTGACGAACTACAGTTGGGGCACGAGTGCCACTATAAGTGCTAGACTCTCGAGACCTATATGCCTCCCTCTGCTCTCTATTCCGAGCAAGCATGCCCTCCAATCTCCTAGCAATACTCACAACGTGCTGGTAAGAAATACCCATCTCCAACTCCCGAGCCATGCTAATCCCGATAATGGGGTGGTGTCCCTCAATAAACTGACGAACCCTCTATCAAACTGTGGCAACCAAGGACAGTGCATGTCGGGCCAAATCACTAAAACGGACTGCATACTCTAACACATTAATAGTACCTTGGCGCAACTGCTCAAACTCCACGTGCCATGCGTCCCTGAGACTCTAAAGAACATACTCTCTTAAAAACATATTCGAGAACTGAGTCCATGTAAGTGAAGCTGCCTCAGTCGAACTACTCTAAGTTGGAATGTAGTAAAAGAAACCCCACTCGACTCCTCTACACCCATAGTACAGAGAATACGGTGACACTCTTCCAAAAAACCCTAGGCATCATATGTCGCTAATCCACTGAAAGTAGGAGGGTGGTACTTCTTTTACCTCTCAAATTTGAGTTGCTCCGCCTCAGAAGGTGCTGCACTACACTCGGGTCGGACTGGAGCTACCGGCTGCATCAGTATTACCTCTGGAAGCTGGTCAACCTAAACCCGCTGCTCTGAGGTACGGGCTAGGGGAGTCTGTACTCCTCCCTTGGCCATAGATGTGGCAGGAGCAAGTGGAATCAATCCAGCCCGAGCTAAGGTGCTGAACATGCTTAGAAACTAGGCTAGAATCTCCTGGAGGGTTGGTGCAGCAACAAGTACCTCAGGTGTCTGCCCTCTTGCTGGAGCTACTGGAGGCTCCTCTGTAGCAGCTCGTGCGGGTACTCTGGCTGCACTGCGTGGACGTCCTCGGCCTCTACCCCGGCCCCGGTATCTCGCGACTTTAGTAGGGGATGTGGGTGCCTGGTCATCAGATCCTCCTGTACGTGTCCTCACCATCTGTGAAAGAATAGAATCCAGAAGTTTAGAATTTTGAAATAAACAAATTTTCGCATGACCAGGAATCAAAAAACTGTAATTTTTGCTAACAGCTCCTTAGCCTCCCGAAGTTAATTACAGACATCTCCGTACTGATCTGCAAGATTCTAATTGACCGACTTGTGACTCACGACACCTATGAACCTAGAACTCTGATACCAACTTGTCACAACCCCAAAACTCCCTCCGTAAAACGTTGTGACGGCACCTAGTATCTACGACTAGGTAAGCCTAAAAAATTTCGGAAATAACAAAAATGAAAGTAAAACTTAACAACTAACTGCAATATATAACTGAATAACACGTAACAATGCCGCTCGGCATATACAATAGCCAATACTCTAGAAACACACAGTTTTCCCAAAACCCGAAACATCATAAGTCACAACCTACAGAAAGAAGTAGTATCTCTATACACGAGAGTCTAATAAATAAAAAACAGAAGGAAATTGACATAGGGGAGAATAGAGGGGGACTCCGAGGTTTGTGGACGTGGCAGATATACCTTGAAGTCTCCAACTGTCGCTGCTCACTGATGACGTAGCTAATCATAAGGAGCACCTGGATCTGCACACAAAGTATGTGCAGAAGAGTAGCATGAGTACACCACAACCGTACCCAGTGAGTGCCAAGCCTAACCTCAGTCGAGTAGTGACGAGGTCAGGTCAGGCCCACTGTTATAAAATAAATAAGGCAGAAGAATAAAACAGTATAATAAGAGACTAGAATTTAACAAAAGGAAAATACAACAAAACAATAGTTCAACACACAGGGATAACATTAGGGGATCCCCCGAGATACGGTCTCATAATCCCAAAGTAAATATGCAAAGAGATGTCCCAAGGTACCGCCCTGTAGTCTCAAAAGTAAATGCGTAGGGAGAACTCCTGAGGTACCGCCTCGTAGTCTCAAAAATAAATATGCAGGGGGAACTCTGGAGGTACCGCCTCGTAGTCTCAAAAGTAAATGTGTAGGGAGAACTCCCGAGGAACCGCCTCATAGTCTCAAAAGTAAATGTGCAAGGAGAACTCCCGAGGAATTGCCTTGTAGTCTCAAAAATAAACACACAGCTCAAACCGATAAATGCTACAATTAACAACAAGAATTCTACAATTAAGACTCATAAAGATCAAGGTAAATCAAGGAATCAACTAGGCATGCTGCACATAGTTCAAATAAGCAGTTAAAGCACGTTGACATGCGATACTAGACTAAAGAGGATAAATACTCATGTTGGTATAACTTAATTAAGATGCGAACAGGTCACTACTCAGTAAAAATGGTATAACTCAGTAAGAACAAAAACAGGTTGACACTCAGTGAGTACCTTGTTATAGCCTCGTCACTACTTCGTCGAGGTTAGGCACGAGACTTACGTAGTACATGGAGTCGATTGTACTCATACTACACTTCAGCACTTCTTGTGCATTGGTGTTCGCCCCATCGATGTTTAGCGGAGGCTTGATCGGATCGTCATTTGCCCGGAAACTTGAAGCAGAGCTGCACGGCGTTTGCAGACCCTGAAGTCCTTTTTTTATCTTTTGTACTGCTATTTCATTCAGACAATTGTATTTTCATTTAAGACCCTGGTTATAGTTTTGTTTAGCAACTCATGTCTAGACCACATATTCGGAGATTACCATATATTTTGTAACTTGCTTTTAAAATTGCTAAATGAATATATGTATAGCTAATATTGAGCTCCTCCAGCAGGGTAGCATGACTGTTACCCAGTATGAGACCAGATTCATGGATGTACCCCTATTGAAAAGGAGAGGGCGCGGAGATTTATGAATGGTCTTACTTATGGCATCAGGCTACAGATGGCCAGGGAGACAGAGGATGATATTTCCTTCACACGGGCTGTGGAGATTGCTAGGCGGATCGAGAGGATTCATGGTCAGGGTTGAGTGTTCGGAATCTGAGAAGAGACCTCGTCATTTTGGTGGTTTCAGTGGTGCCTCGTCTGAAGGCGCGCGTTCATTTGGTACAGGCCATCCTATCAGGTCGGTTCAGTTAGCACTTCAGGTATTACATGGTGCTTCGGGCAATCATGATTCTTATGGGTCTCGTCCTGAGCAGCTAGCCTACAGTTGACATTCAGCTCATATCAATGTACCACCGATTCAGAGCTATTTTACAGAAAACCTAAGTTGGTAATTTCTAAAACTCTATCAAGATGAATCCCTATGACTCTAAAACACATTCTAATGATCCAAATGTGTTCCACATTTCAAACGTCAAAATGTGTAAATCCCATTATAAATCAGTATTCTACAAAATAACTGAGACGAAAATTAAAATACAACCCAAGATGGTCTCAAACGAAAACATATAAACAAACATTTATTTTCATAATAACTTACTATTACAAGGAAACGTACTAGTGATTATGACAGAACTTCTATGAAGCATTTTTTTATTAAGATCCATCACGTATTATATATAGTACTCCCACAATCTGCATGCAGACAGAATGTATGTATGTGTATTAATCCTCCACACTCTTCGTAATTATTACTTTTTGGATTACTAATCCTCCTTTCCACTTTCCACTCCAGACTTCATAGAGCCCAAAATAAAGCTTGTTCTCGTCATTGCCAGCTTTTCCTACTGTAACGGTAAGATTGTTGGGTACGACATATGTTCCATCGGAATTGGTAGGGCCATCTTTTGTCAAATTCAGTTTCTTCCACAAGCTTCCGCTTCCAGATTTGACCATAAAGTAGATGGGTAAATCATTCCAGCCAAACGCATCTGGTGTCAATTTCAGCTGGAACTTAACATCGTATGTTACGCCTGGCTCTACTTTGTCACAATATCCTGTTACCTCTAGCCAACTTACTTGTACAAGTTCTGCTGATTCATTCCTGTTCATCAAATCCAACATTAGATGCTGCAAAATCATATCATTCAATATACCAATTTTCTTATAGCAGTGGCATTGCGCGCACCTAAATTATTTTATCAAGTACCTCCTACCTCCACCAACATAGGATATGGCCGAACCACATGTGCAAATAGTGTATAAACAAATTTATATGTGTATTTGTGTCTGTATATATTTTAATCCCTCTAACGTAAGAGAAGCTTTTAGTATAATGGCAAATGTGGTCTTACTTTTGTTTGAACTTATACTTTTGTTTGAACTTATAGGTTCAAATCTCAAGTGCAACACTAATTTATCACAAGTAATTTTGTCCATCAAAATTTAGACAAATAAAAACTCGTGATTTACATTCCTTTTCAATGACTACTAGACTATACCCTTAGACACGTACTTTTAGATTTTTTTATTCTTTTAGGGGGAAGGGAAGGGGGGTGGGTACTTTTAAAAGCTGAATTAATCTATCTCCAAAAATATTCACTCTTCAAAATTTTCAATTACGACCTAATCTATTCTATCTTCTCATAAGATATGTACAAAGTGATAAAATATACTACTATATACTTACCCTTGAGGTAATTTCCAATATCGTGCATCCTTTCCCCAAATGACATTAAGGGCTGACGGATAAATTTCGAACTGCAGGCACAGAAATTAAATATATCAGAAGATTGTTTTGATTTAGATTTTACTAGACTAAGTTTTATGCTCTTCAAGCAAGAAAATCACGATCGAATAAACATTTGGTCCTACCAAATTAATCAATTTTTTCATAGCAGTAGAGAGAAGTATTATCCCTTAATTAATCCACTGACGCAAAGAGCAAAAATAAACAAAATGACGAGTTGAACGCAAAAGCGTTATAGTAAACTTAATGATGAGAGAAATTACAGTACAACTTGTGAAAATATAAAGAAGAATAAGTAAGAAAGAGGTAAAGAATCAAGAGGAAAATGAAGATCAAACTAAACGTACTCCATTTTTTATTTTGTTGGATTCATGAGTTCCTTCATAGTGTGAGTTTGAATCCATGTAGAAGTTACTTCTGAACGTTTCACAAACTTATAAAGAATTGAAATATTTGAGTTTATTGTTCGCGTGCAACAACATATATATAGCCAGGGATCTAGGGTCCGCAAGGTTATTGTCGAACTTTATAAAGTGAAATGCCAGCTTCAATCCACACGCGCGCACATACACGCACATCTTACCCATACATGCAGATGAATATCACCCAGAGATGGGTGGGACGGTTAAAAAATTTTTATTCTTAATCAGAGGTCTAGGATTCGAATTTTAGGATTTTAAAATTATTCAGCAAAGAACGCGTAACGTTCTTTAATTAGTGGACCTATTCGACACGATCCGAATTAATTAATAGAGCCAATAAATTTCAATATGGATAGGTAAAAAACATGGAATCAAGTAAGGAGTAAGACAGATGGAAAGGAAATTCTTCTTTTTTGCAGGCTTCACACACAATGCCATACACGACTTGTAAAGATGTACTATATGGTTCATATTCTCACACGCTAAGTATCACATCTATACGTTCCATTTGCTTGGGGAATGTCTCCAATCTTTATGTCGTTTTCGTCACTTTTACTGACCATTACTTTGATTCGGGTTAACCGAGCGAGGAGGGAAGACATGCTTTAGTGATATAGTACTAGTTGTAAAGGGAAATTGCAACTCTTATTAGTCTTTTATTTGTCTTTATAAATTCATATGTACTTGTGACGCGTAAGAATATAAATATAAACACTCATCGACGAGCACAATGGATGTTATCGCGTTAATACAATTGATTCCTTAAATCGTAGAAAACCGCTTCTTCTCTGGCTAGACTAAGATTTAGAATTTGGATTTTTAATTTAAGAGCAATATAACCTCCTTTGAAGTGCTCTCTCTGAATATGGGGTTGTTTTTGTGCTGACTTAATTTGCTAGCCTGAATGACAGGCAAAAGTATTAGAAACTACGTATTTTATAATATATTACAACTGGTGCTTTTGTTTTAGATTTTTTCAAAGTATGCAAAGCTAACTCTAAGAAGTAGTATTGAAAGATAATTTTGATCAAGGATATCCACACAGTAAGATAACTTTAGGATACATTGAGTACGGATTAGTCAAGCGAGTGATATGAGTTTTGAGTTTTTAATGATATGAAATTTATCTTAAACATGCTTTTTGTAACGACCCGACCGGTCATTTTGTGTATTATAAATTGTTCCCCTATTTATCGCTTCCTCTATATTCATTTGTGGTTATGTGACTTGGGGGGTTAGTTGGATTGGTCTAGGGGAGGTTTCAGAGTGAATTAGGACACTTAGTCTCAAAGTTGAAGGCCTAAGATGGAAGAGTTGACCGGAGTTTGACTTTTATGTAGACGACCCCGGAATGGAGTTTTGGTGGTTCTGATAGCTTCGTATGGTAATTTTAGACTTAGGATTATGTCCGAATATTGATTTGGAGGTTCGTAGGTCGTTTTGACTTGAATTGCCAAAAGTTGGAAAGTTGAAAGCTTGGAGGGTTGAGAGATTTGACCGAGAGTTGACTTTGCTGATACCAGGCTCGGATTTTAGTCTGAAAGTTTGAGTAGGTTCGTTGTGTAATTTATGATTTGCGTGCAAAATTTGAGTTCAATCGGAGTTGGTTTGATATGATTCGACATTATTTTTAGAAGTTAGAAGTTCATTAGTTTCATTAGGCTTGAATTGGGGTGCGATTCGTGATTTCGATTTTGTTTGATGTGATTTGAGACTTCGACTAAGTCCGTATCGTGTTTTAGGACCTGCTCATACGTTTGGACGGGGGCCCTCGAGGTGTTCCTGATGAGTTTCGGACATTATTTTCTCATGTTTGGGCATCTAATCTAATATCTGGTGTGGGCTTCATCGCATTCGCGACACAGGGTCACGTTCACATACTGTTATTGATGGTTGGTGGTTTTTTCTCTTCGTGTTCGCAACACAGGGCGCACGTTCGCAAAGGCTTGAGGAGGTTGTGCATCGCGATCGCGAACAGGGAGCCGCATTCGCCTAGAAGGAAGGCCGGCTTAGGGGCATTAGGCATTTAGCCTTCACGTTCGCATGAGAGGTATCACATTTGCATAGGCATGGGATCGACGATCTTCGCGTTTGCGACTGGGTCATCGCGTTCGCAAATGATGGAATTTGGCATCTGGGGAGATTTATGCTTCACGAACGCAAGCATCTGGGTAGATTTGTGGAAAATTTCCCAAAATGAAAAACGGAGGTTTGAAGGTTGATTTAAGGTCGAAATTGGATGATTTTGGTATGGTTGGACTCGTAATTGAATGAGTCACTACGAGTTTCTTGTAATGTCTTTTGGGCTGACCAATGCCCTAGTAACATTTATGTATCTGATGAATAATGTTTTCCAGTCATATCTTGATTCTTTTATCATAGTATTGATTGATGATATACCTGTGTATTCACGCAACCAGAAGGATCATGAGCAGTATTTGAGGATTGTACTCCAGACGGTGAGGGAGAAGAAGCTATATGCTAAATTCTCCAAGTGTGAGTTTTGGCTTGATTCTGTGGCGTTCTGGGGGAATGTGGTGTCCAGTGAGGGAATCAAGGTGGATCTAGAGAAGATTGAGGCAGTTCAGATTTGGCCCAACCTTCAACACTCAGATTCGGAATTTTCTTGGCTTAGCCGAATATTATCGCCGTTTTTCGAGGGTTTCTCGTCCATTGCTACACCTTTGACAAGATTGACGCAGAAGGGTGCTCCATTCAGGTGGTCTGATGAGCACTTTCAGAAGCTCAAGACTGCCTTCACCACAATTTCAGTTCTAGTTTTTCCATCACCATCGGGTTCATATACGATTTATTGTGATACTTGATGTTTTAGACGTCAATACCACATAAGAAGATATGTTAATTTGTGTGGTATCCAATTTTTTGAGTGCTGTCTCTCTAGAAGAACCTGGTTCTTGTTGGTGTTCCAACTTCTACTGTTACAGAATAATAAAAGCAGTAAAGTAAAAACACAGAGATTTCTATGTGAAAAACACCTGGCTCAAAAGATGAAAAAACCATGACCTAATCCTCAGTAGGATTTGCTCAAACTCTTCACTAAAACTCTGAGCCAAACGGATTTACAAAATAAACTTNAGGTGAAAAAACCACGACCTACTCCTCAGTAGGATTTGCTCAAACTCTTCACTAAAACTCTGAGCCAAACGGACTTACAAAATAAACTCTTTTGTAATCCTAGGACTAACTCTAATCCCTTCGTAGTAACTAACCTCTAGCTAATTTCTACAAGCTTCAAGTTAACTCTAACTCGAACAATGTGTACCTATTATAATTGCTTCTATGAAAGCTGAAATAATACAATATTAAATCGCCTACTACAACCAACTAGACTCAATGACAAATAGATGGAACTGGTTCTTCTAGCTGGTCTGTAGCCTTTGTATCGCACAGTAATTCTGCTTGCAAGATCTCTGTGAATTTTGCTTTCAATTCTTGATAAATTTCTGGACTTGTGCGTTCGTGATTCAAGCAAGAATACTTCAATTATTTATAGAGTCAGTTGTTAAGTTTGTCGTTCAGTTCTGGTACCACTCTTCCTGGAAGAAAGAGTTCGTATTAAACTCAACTTCCTTCCTTCGTTACTGTCCTTGCTGAATTCAACTTCTATTCTCTTGTCAATTTGCAACCATTTCGAATTAGGATACACTCTCTTTGTTCACTGATACTTCACAATCTCATTCATATCCTATGCATATACGGTTCATGTGCCAACACGTCAGGTCAAGTATGTGTGCTCTGATGGGCCTGGTTCAATTGGTCAGATATTTGTCAATCTTCAAAACTATGCAGTGACTTGGGTCAACAAATTCCCCATTTTTGATGATGACAAACTCTGTGCTTCTCCCTGTATACACTTCAAACACTTTGTATGTTTTTTAAGCATTTATTATAGAGAAACCAGGTTCATTATTAGGTTATAAATATCACTTGAAATATAAAAGCACATGTCTTCCCCCTTTTGGCATCATCGAAAAGTTTGCAAAATGATAAACTTACCAGAGTTGTTAACAATTACGCATGGACATTGAGTCAACTGCAGGTGCAAACATTATTAATCATCATAAGAAACCAATAAATGTAAGCTATCTAAGAAATTGAGACAAGTCAATAACAAAACAACAAAAATTCATTGATTAGGAACGAACATCAAACACCATACAAAAAAACAAAAACAACCATAACCATGAGCAAGACAGAATAAAAACAACAGAAACACGTCCCGAACTAGGCACTGAAAAGGGGGTTTAGGTAGCTCTGGACAGCCTAAGAATGGGAAGGTGCAGAGGAGGTTGTGGTCTTGGTTTGTAGAAGAGAAAGCATCTGGTTAAGAACACCCTCGTTCTTTTCTTTCTCTTTTGCTAATTCAGCCCTGAGATCATCCCGCTCAGCTTCAATCTCAATCAAACGAGATTTCAAACGAAGGATGTCCATATCCTTGATCTCGCTTTCCTGCACCAGAGTTCTGACTTTGCTGTTGATAGGTTGCTTCCTAGATGAACCAGGTTCATGTGCAGGAACATTGACAGTATAATCGCAAGTCAGCAAAATACCCTTCCCAAAATAGTCCTTGGCAGTAGCCATCTCAGCCTTTTTCACAGGAACATCAAAATGAGCAAGCACAGCTGTTAGAATAAAGCCATATGGGATTGCATGTGCTTTTGTTCCATTCATAACTCTGTCCAAGAGTTGGATGATGAAGACTGGCCAGTTGATCTGCTTTCCCCTATACCAACACTCCATCAAGGTCAGATCCATATAGTTGGCTATGTGCCTTCGTTCTTGTCTTGGCAGTAAGAACCTGATGACAAACTCGAAGAACAACTTGTGCTATGGATTCATTTCACTTTTGTAGACTGGCCTGGGTTCAATTTCACTTTCACTGTCACTGAAGAATCTGGTAATGTTGATTTCTAAGGCTATCCCATCCAAACTAGGCCATCTTTGCCTAGTGTAATCTTCGTAGCCCTCAGCAGGAATGTGCAGAATTTCTCCCAGCTCTTTAGCATCAAAGGAGACTTGAATTTCTTTGACTGTGGAAGTGACCCTGCCGTCCTTGACCACTACATTACCCATGAACTCCACTAGTTCAACTCTAGCCAACCTTCCTTCCATGTGAAGGACCATGTTCTTCCATCCCTGAACCTCTAGTGTGTCCAACAGGTATCGCATCCCAGGTTCCTCGAGATCCTTCAACAACTTTCCTTTCATAATTGTTCTTTTGCCAAACAAGGTGATTCTGTCAGTCACCTCACCAACTTCCCCTCATCTTCTCCACTCCACTCTTTATCATTATATTTCTCAACGACCTTCACTTTTCTTGCCTTGGACCTGGTCCTTTTAACAGTTCTTGTAGGTGTGGCAGACACTGTAGCTGACTTCTTTGAAGAAGCCTTAGCCCTTTTTGATTTTGGTGCCTCTACCACAACAGGAGCAGTCTGCTCCTCATGATGGACTAGGTCCATCGTATCCTCTTCAACCACAACAGTCTCCACAGGCTCTCCTACTTTTGCCTTTCCCTTTGCAGCTTTCTTTTTCTTGCTCTCTAGCAGATACCTCTCAAACATTTCTTCTTCGTCTTTCACAGCACTAAGTGTAGCACGCACCTTAGGAACTGTGGAGACTGTTGTGGTTGAAGAGGATACCGATGGACCTAGTCCATCATGAGGAGCAGACTGCTTTCCTCTTCTTAGAAGGAACTGGATTAGTAGCCTTCTTGGACTTCTGAGTCCTCCTTTTCTTGAGTTTATAGAACTCCCCCAGTTTTCTTAGCCTGTCAGTCTCGTCCCCAGATGAAACAGGTTTATCTGCTCCTTTCTTCAAGCTTGCTAAACCTGCCGCTACTTCCTCGACTACACTTCCCTTAACTCTGTGGCATCTTCTCCAACCTTCTCAGGAATGGGACCACAGATAGCCAATGTGGTACTATCCTCCCTAAATCCCTATCTCTCAAGAAATTTACCTTTTCCCAATTTTCTTTGCCTACTCGGCACTTCAACATCAACTACCGACCCAACCAGAACAAACCTATTCTCAGCATTAACAGATTCAGAAATAGCATCAAGATTACCTGGTTAAAAATTTGATGAACCAGGTGCTTCATCCTCGTTGGCTGATTTAAAAGATTCACTTGATGATTCAGAATTATTATCCTTTTCAGCCTGCAGAATTTCCTCCAAGACTCTTGCACGGGACCCAGAAGCCACTGATTTTCTGGCAAGAACCTTTACACGATGACCACGGGGGGCTGGGTTAGGTTAGATGTGGGTTCTGAAATATGAGGGTTTTCAGGGGTTGAGGTTCTTTCTGGTGATTGATAACTGTATACAAATGGAGAATTTGAATCTGATTCATAAAGCCCTCCAAGATAATGATTTGGCGATGAAGAAGAAGAAGCAGGTGGTAGTGAAGACATGATTACGAGTGTTATTAGGAAGAAAAGAAAAGTGATCAGTTTTGGGTAGAAGAATAATGATCTTATTAGGTTATTAAGAAGGGAGGTAATTATGGCCTTTTATAAGTTGTGGCTATTAATTGTACAATAGGCATAATATTTATTCAAGTGGTAGTCTAATAGTTGTAGGAGTGTCATTGATTAGATAGTTAAGAGTTCCCTACCTCTAGGCTAATTGAGTACTTATGGGACTTCTTGGAACAGGTTCATTTAGAGATTAGTTCATAGAATTTGAAATGAGCCAAATATAGATAGAATCCTGCTCATGTGTGACTGTAATTAATTCAATAATTTTATGGATATGAGCACGTACCTTTTCAGTCAGATGAACCAGCAGAGATGAACCAGGTTCATCGTGTTATAGTCCTTAATTTGCCTCAATTTACAAAGATAGAGAAACATCATTAGCAACCATGGAATCATATTAATGCATGGCAAGAGAGTATGACAATAAAGTCATGATGGTGAACAATGATTAGTCTGGTTGATTATCTATTTTAGTGTTTCTAGCAAAAAACAATTCATTTTTTTAAAAATTTTGTTTTTTTCAATCAGGTGATTTTAATCATCCCTAATTCAAGCTTGTTTCTCTCAAAATGCTCCCTACTCAGTGCTTTAGTAAAGATATCTGCAATTTGTTGATCAGTAGCACAAAATTCAATTGAGATCATTCCTTTTTCATAGTTATCCCTCAGGAAATGGTGCCTAACATCTATGTGCTTAGTTCTCTTATGATGAACTGGGTTCTTCGGCATACTAATAGCACTAGTGTTATCACAGAAAATAGGAATACATCCCACATCTATACCAAAGTAAGTCCATGAGTTGTCGCTTGATCCATAGCAATTGAGCACGGCAAGAGGCTGCAGCCACATATTCAGCCTCAACAGTAGACAAAGCTACTGAATTCTATTTCTTGGTGGCCCAAGACACAAGGCAGGAGCCCAAAAAGTGAGCCATGCCTGAAGTACTCTTCCTGTCAACCAGGAAACCTGCATAATCAGTATCATCATATCCTACAAGGTCGAAATTACTAACTTTAGGATACCAAAGGCACAAATCAGTGGTGCCTTTCAAATATCTCAAAATTCTCTTCACTGCAGTGAGGTGGGACTCCTTTGGATTTGCCTGAAACCTAGCACACAGTCCCACGCTGAACATAATATCAGGTCTGCTAGAAATGAGATATAATAGAGACCCAATCATCCCTCTGTATAGCTTCTGATCAACAAATGAACCAGGTTCATCCCCATCCAATTTTGTAGTTGTGGCTTTGGGAGTGTCTATTTCCTTTGAGTCTTCCATTTTAAACTTCTTGAGCAATTCTTTCACATACTTTTGTTGGTGGATCATTGTTCCATTTGATTTTTGCTTGATTTTCAAGCCTAAGAAGAAGTTTAGCTCACCCATCATACTCATATCAAACTCACTCCCCAAAGCATAGCAAATTCCTTTCTCAATTTTTCAAAAGTCACCCCAAATATAATATCATCCACGTATATTTGTACAACCAGGAGATTCTTATCCTTTTCCTTTAAGAATAGAGTACTGTCAATTTTGCCTCGTTTGTACCCATGTTCTAGCAGGAATTTTGATAATCGTTTGTACCATGCTCTTGGTGCTTGTTTGATACCATACAGAGCCTTGTCGAGTTTGTATACGTGGTCAAGTGACTCCGTGCTTTTAAAACCTAGAGGCTGCTTGACAAATACATCTTCCTTCAGATAGCCATTGAGAAAGGCACTCTTAACATCCATTTGATGAAGAGTGAATTCCATGTGTGCAGCAAATGCTATAAGAAGTCTGATTGCCTCCAGTCTTGCCACAGGGGCAAAGGTCTCATCATAGTCAATTCCCTCTTCTTGACTATACCCTTGAACAACTAGTCTTGCCTTATTTCTTGTAACAGTTCCATCCTCATCGAGCTTGTTCCTGAAGACCCACTTGGTGCCAATCACTGATCTGTCTAGTGGCCTGGGTACCAAGTGCCATACTTGACTTCTTTCAAACTGATTCAGCTCTTCTTGCATGACATTTACCCAATCAGCATCTTGTAGGGCTTCCCCAATGTTCTTTAGTTCGATCATGGATAGAAAGGCATCAAACGCACACAGATTTTTCAAGGATGATCTTGTTTTGATTCCGGATGTCAAATCTGTTATTATGTTCTCAAGAGGGTGAGAACTCTGACATCTGTGTGGTTTGAGTACCAATTGTTAATTCCTAGACAATTCCCTGGTGTCTTATTAGTGTGGAGCAGGATCAGGGCCAGGTTGCATATGTTGAATTCCCCCTGTCATGTTGCTTGGGGTAGTTGAACCTAGTCCATCACCTGTTCCATCTTCCATGTTTGCTTCAATGTTTTCACTGCTTCTCACTATTCCAAGCTCCTCATCTTCTGGTTCCTGTCTCTCAGCAAGAGTGTTAGTTTCATCAAATACAACATGTACACTTTCTTCTACACACATAGTTCTTTTATTATACACTTTATAAGCTTTACTATGTGATGAATATCCCAAGAACACTCCCACATCACTTCTAGGGTCAAATTTTCCTAGGGAATCTTTGCAATTATTATGCACAAAACACTTGCATCCAAAAGCCCTAAGGTGAGATATTGTTGGGCTTTCTCCCTTTAAGTAATTCATAGGGAGTTTTCTCTACCAGAGGTCTAGTCATGCATCTATTGATTATGTAACAAGCAGTGTTTATTGCTTCAGCCAAGAAGCTGTGAGGTAGTTTGCTAGATAGAAGCATGGTTCTTGCCATGTCTTCAAGAGTTATTTTTTCCTNTGACAAATGAGGTGAACATATAAAATGCTTCATCCTTAGATTCTAGGAATAAGGTCCAAGTGAACCTTGAATAATCATCAACTAGCTCCATCACATATCTCTTATCACCGTTGCTCAGATTTCTCATAGGACCACACAGATCCATATGAACCAGTTGCAACGTCCTGGTGGTACTGACTATGTTCTTACTTTTGAAAGAAGACCTTACCTGCTTCCCCCTGGCACATGCCTCACACACTTTGTCTTCCTTGAAATTAATGTTAGGAAGTCCTACCACTAAGTCTTTAGAGACTAGTTTGTTTAGCTGATTTAGACTTGCGTGACCAAGTATTTTGTGGCACAAGAGGGGATCACTGTCTAACACACTTAGGAAAGTGAGTTCATTTTCAGAAAGTGTGGACAAGTCTATGACATAGATTTTATTCATTATTTTTTCCTGCAAAACAATCTTTTCAGTAAGCAGGTTAATCACAAAACATTTTGTGGAAGTAAAGGCGGTTACCTCTATCACACAGTTGTGATACACTGATCAGGCTATATTTCAGTCCATCTATCAGATACACATGTTCAATGGATCGTGTGTCATCCTTACCTACCTTACCAACCCCAATAATTTCACCTTTCTTTCCGTTTCCAAATGAGACATTTTCTCCTTTGAGAATTTCAAGTGAAAGGAACTGTTCCATGTTCCCTGTCATATGCTTTGAGCAGCTACTATCCAAATACCAAATTTGGCTGCCTCCTCTCACTTGAACCTAAAAAAAGAATCAGGGGTTAGTTTTAACCAAAACTAGTTTGGGTCCTTTTCTATGAGAGAATGGATTAATCAAGCTTTTTCTAGCCCAATTTGGTAGCCAATTTTTCTTTTTAACAAAACTCTCATTTCTTCGACTGGCCTGGTCTTTTGCAATACACTCAATTTTGTAGTGGCCGGTCTTTCCACAATGGGTGCAGATTTTATTCTTAGGGAGAGTGAGATACTTGCTTTTGGGATCCCACTTGGGCAATTGACTTCCAAATCCAATCCCTATCCAGTTGCTACTATGATTCTCTTGAAGCCATATCAGGGCATCAGAGGATTTATTCCATTTACATGTTCGATCTAATTCATGTTTGACTTTGCCAAGCTCTTCTTTAAGAGTTCTTATCTGTTCATCCTTGGAATACATATTATCTTTTAGTTTTCCTATGTTTTCTTCTAACATGATATGAGAATTATCAACAACCTTTTTACTGGATCCTAGCTTTAGCTTTAAGTTTTCAGATTTTAGTTCTAGAATCTCAGTTTCAAGTGGATGAACCTGGTTCAACAAGACAGTGTTTTTCTTTTCAGATTCACTAAGTCTGATTTTCGGGTTCACGCATTTTGCTTTTAGCATTTCACATTATGTAGAGAGTTGTTCCTTCTCTTTTGTTATTTCTTCGGAAATATCCATGAAATGAAGTAGCAACTCAGGGAGTTTTTCCTTAGATAGGAACTTTATTTTATTTTTAAGATGGGAGATACTTACCTCTGGTTCTTCATGTGATTCCTCATCGGATTCTCCAATTGCCATGAGCGCCTGATCTTCATTCTCACCATCTTCTGACTGT